>JAXCGZ010010500.1:20000-28511 GCA_037179515.1 Halocaridina rubra | reverse complement strand
AAGCACATTATTTTACGTCTCGAACTCCCTTTTCTACTAAGGGCTAGGACGGATGCCTTCTTGCGAAGGACTTGTTTTGGCATGTGTAATCGCTACCCTGAGTGTATGCCCTTACTAACCTCAGTCCGTGACGGGGCGCAAACCCTCGACCTGCCGAGACAGAGTCGCGCACGCTACCATTTATATATATATATACCTTTATATATATATATATATATATATATATATATATATATTATATATATATATATATATATATATATATATATATATATTATATATATATATATATAAAGGTGTTGAATAAAGCTACGCGGAAAAGTTACATCAGACTGGTATATTCATAAAGAAACGAGAGAGAGAGAGAGAGAGAGAGAGAGAGAGAGAGAGAGGAGAGAGAGAGAGAGAGAGAGAGAGATTTATTTTATTTTATTTTATTTTATTAATTTATTGCGCCAAGGAGTCAGACATTACATGAGTTCATACAAATAATGCTTCAAATGGATACAAAACCAAGAATAGAACATAGTTTACAGGGAGGTGTACACATTGATAAAACATTGCTGCATACTAACACACAACTCACAGTATGGCAGCACAGAGTACATTATATACAAAAGTAAAGCTCAGAGAAACGCAGAATGCACAAACAGAATTATACAGCAACATACAGAAAATATATGTATAATTCAATATAATTAATGGCCACCAAAGTGAGGATAACGAGCAAGAATAACATCAAGGTTGTCATCATTAAGTAAAAATGAGCAGATCTGTATTAAGTTCTGACCTCGTGGTAAAACATCTCTCACTGTGGGGCACTGAAGACAATAGTGGTCAAGAGTGATAGCATTAGGACGGTCGCATAATTTACAGGAGGTGTACTGTGGCATATCTAGAGTCTGGGAGACCTGCCATAAAGGCCGATACCCCATTCTGAGCCGAGCACTAACTACATTGTTTTTTCGCACCATTAACCCGCGTCTGCGATACTTGTAGCAACTGTGAAGAAAGTGATCATGGTGCTGTATGGACACACTGTTGGCCCTCTCCGTGTCCCTGCACTGGACCGTCATGGCAAACCCAGCTGAGTAGATGATGTTACGTAGGCATCGGAGGGAGGGCTCAGCGTCCACAGCATGCCCATCCAGCATACAGGCCGCCTTGGCAAGACGATCCGCTGTGTCGTTGCCAGTCAGCCCAATGTGAGATGGCGTCCATACAAACGACACAACAAGAGAAGCATCCCGAGCGGCCGCGAGGCGACATAGTATATCTCCCACAGCACGGCCACAGATGGGTCTTGGCGAGGATAGGGCTTGTAGGGCCGATTGGGAGTCACAAATTATTACCCCATTCACTCGTCGTCGAACAAGGAGAGTCACGGCATCCAAGATGGCATTCAGTTCACAGTAGGTGGAGCTCGACGAGGTGGGTAGTCTACGGCCAATCCATGAATCAGCCGGCACAGGCGGCTCCATGGTGGGGGAAAACACAGCACATGCCGCCCTCCCATCTGCTTGCACAGAACCATCAACATAGACGTGGTGTGCTGCAGGGACAGACGTGGACACATCAGCGATAGTCTCCAGAGCTAACTGTCTCTGCAAGGTGGGATAGACATCCTTCGAGGTCGGTGTATATGTGACAGCGGGGAGGGGGACACGCCAGGGTGGTAAATCTGGGACAGCCGCCTGCACTGGCTGGTCGATGTCAAGGCCACGGAGAATGTCACTCACCACCCTGATAAGGTTATGACCTCCTGCTCGAAGTGGGAGCCTGGGTGCGTCTGGATCCAGGGACGTCCTCATGACAGCAGAGAAGTACGGAGCAAGAAAGGGGTAGTGAAGACACTTAACAGTAAAATAGGACACATTGGCATAAATCCTCTCCACAAGAGGGGGCAAGTTGAGCTCCAACTGCATATTCACAATACGGGTAGAGAGAGAACATCCCAAGATAAATCTCATGACTCGTTTCTGGAACTTTTCAAGTGGTTCGAGAGCTGGTCTAGGAAGTTGACACAAGGCAGGAGACAGATAATCAACCACTGACCGAAGTAGTAGGATGTAGAGGGTCCTCGCCACTGGGATGGAGACTCCTGCAGCATTGTTGGCAAGCCACTTGACAGGTGCAAAGCGGGGCTCCAGAACGTCAAGAAGGCTCTTCACAAAGGGATGAATTCGTTGACGTGCAGGTATAGCTGGGTTGATCCGGACTGGTGCACCTAAATACGTGTACTGTGTGCAGTGAGGGATGACATTACCACCCATGGCGAATGCGGGCAGTGCTCTGCATTTGCGTGAAGTAAAAATCCTGCTTTTTTCTGGGGAGATAATAAGGCCACAGGAGGTAGCAGACACGTAAAAATCATGGAGCATGTGCTGAAGGTCGTGAGTTGAGGTCGTGTGGATGCATATGTCGTCCGCATAGCAGGTAACTGTAGTACCGGGGATGACAGGAAGGAGGGAGAGTAGACGATGCATAAGGATATTGAATAGAAAAGGAATTAGCACACCCCCCTGAGGAGTACCTAGTTCAAACCGTTCATAGGAGCTATACGACCCTTTAAAAAGAACACTTGATGTTCTGTTGCAGAGATATCCCCGTATCCATTTCAGTATGTTCCCCCGAACTCCAAAGTCCACCAGCTGGTCAAGAATAATTTCCCTGTTGGCTATATCGAAGGCAGATTTGAGGTCCAGGAAGGCGACCACACTGGTGGGAGAAAGACGGGTGTAGAGTTCAGCGAGGCAGTGATGTGTGCTCCGTTGTGGGAGGAAACCATAAAGACTGGGGGAGAGTTTATCCTGTAGACGGTGCATGAGCTGGGCAAGAAGGATGCGTTCAAACACTTTGCTGAAGCCGGAGGTGAGGGAGATAGGCCTAAATTTGTCGGTTCCAGGTTTTGGTAGAGGAATAATAGTGCTTCTGGTCCAGGCAGAGGGCACATGCCCCAAGCAAAAGCAAAGATTGAAGAGCTGCAGTAGGGGGTTACCAGGAACTTTCTGAAGAAGACGGAGAACTTGATATGTAAGACCATCCTCCCCAGGAGCAGTAGCCTTAATCCTAGCAAGAGCACGTCGTAGTTCATCCTCTGTGAATAGGATGTCATCCTCTTCATCCGTCTGCAGTATTGCACCCATTAGGCGGAGGTTACGAACACTGCGGTGGGTGGAGAGTGCCTCTTGAACGTTCCCGGGAAGGTTGCAAGTTTGTGACTGTGCTGACCAGGTAGTAATGAGGTCCTGAGCATACTCAAGTGGACTGTGGTGTAGAGCACAGGTGGGTTTCTTCTTGAAAGCCTTCCTTATAAGATGCCACATAGTCCCAGCGCTAGTCTGATGGTTAATACTATCCG
Source organism: Halocaridina rubra (assembly GCA_037179515.1). Taxonomy (NCBI): domain Eukaryota; kingdom Metazoa; phylum Arthropoda; class Malacostraca; order Decapoda; family Atyidae; genus Halocaridina; species Halocaridina rubra. The sequence continues at coordinate 25,150 of JAXCGZ010010500.1, read as the reverse complement.
TAAATTTCTGCCAATCCTCCGTGTGCACGCACTTCTGCAGGGCAACCAGATCATCCCTCGCCAACTGATATTGGTGCAGGTGGTCAGGGGTGGGCTGTCTTTGAAAGGAGAGTCCAGCATCCACAGCTGTCCTTTCCGCCTGGGCAATACGCTGATCCAGAGTCCAGGAATGGGCCTCAGGGTGACGTGGAACGTGTGGTCTGAGAACATAATGCGTGTAGAAGTCATGTGTAGAATCCACCAGTGAGTTGTATAAGCTGTCTGGAGAAAGGAGATCAAAAGTGGGAAGGAGGTGAGAGATAAAGGAAATATAAGTGGGGCAGTATTTGGGAGGGATAGAGATGCGGGTGCGGTGATGGGAGAGGGTAGCTGGAGTCTGAAGTATGGAGTATTTCAGGCTAAGGGCAACATGGTCAGAAAAGAGAGAAGGGATAGAGGAGCAGGAGACATTAGGTACCACAAGGCCAGCTGTGAGAATGTGATCTACAGTACCCCCACGAGCCTGTGTGGCACCACCAGTATCCCAGCGAGTGAGGCGGTAGCGGCGGATGTAGTCGAGCAGAGGCTTGCCACCGCGATTGGGAGTGGGAGATGAGTCACCAAGGGCGGGGTGTCTGGCGTTAAAATCCCCCATATAGATCATTCCACTGTCTGTAGGTAGAGAGAGAGAGTCTACTATATCTCTGATTTCAATATTCTCATTTTCTGTTCAAAGGTAATCTAATTAAGGATGAAGTTCTGAATCGTTTTAGTGCTAGACTCTCCGTCTCCAGCTCGGAGACATAAATTCTCCGGAGCGGTCCTCTCTTGTCAGATTTAGCCAATTAACTTCAACTTCAGCTATTGTGCGTTACAATAGCTCCTAGTGGAATCACATTTATAGAACTCATCAAGTCCATGCCAAATATATAGTCGGGGAGAAGTTCAAACACAGGATATTTGTAGATCTGGACAAAGGAAGGATTCGTAATTCCTGTTGTTGCAATGTATTGAAATCCCAATAACAGCTAAAGTTAGCTTACCATCCACTTTCTCCAGCATGCCACATTTGTCATTCTGCTTGCTGCCTGCTGCAAGCTCGTTGTTGACTGATTTGAAAGAGTTCCACATTCATCTTGTCATTTCGTCACTTAGGTTGCACAGGCACCGTATCTTCTCTTTTCACTACCTTATGCAACCATATTTTCGTGATATCACTATGCCTACTGAGCCCATCTTGTCATACAATTTCATTAGCTGCTGTAGACGCTTTGTCGTCCACTCACGTCGCCTGCTGTAGCCCCTTTATCCCGTAGTCACATTTCATGTTGAAGACGCCTTGTCATAGAATCAAGCTACTTCTTTCAGCTACCTTGTTGTTCATCCACACTATATGATGTAGGAAAGTTCTTGTCCAAGCCCACTGCTTATTGCAGCCACCCTATCATCTATTCACACTTCCTACTGCATCCACAGTGCCTTCCAATTAATTTACAGCTATTCCCACCATGTCATCATCTAGTCGCAATGCCTGCTGTAGCCACATTGTCTTCCATTCGTATTACCTGCTGTGGTCAGCTTGTCGTCCATCCACAATGCTTGCTGCAGAGAAATGCTATAAACAGTGCACTGGATACTGGGGCCTTTTTGTTCCGTATTTATGATAAAAATTCGTCAGCAAGCCTGGCCGCTGTTTCATCTCCCTGTTGTGCAAACGTAACCTAACTGCAGCTTTTCTAATTCTAATATGGGTATCTTAATCTGTTCGTTTATTTCTTTCAGTTCATCTTACAAAGCATCGTTGTAGATTATCTTTTAAGAAATTAATTTGGCATATCTGTTCTGGAGCGATACAACGCCGAAAAAAAGAGGAAAAACTAGAATTTTCCAAAATGCGTGCAAAAGGGGGAGAAATAGGGACTTCAGTGTGTATATTAGTATGTGTTTGTGTGTGTGTGTGCATGTGTGTGCATGGGCTTGCAGTTATCACCCAATCTGTACGGCGAGGCTGTAGAACGACGTGACGATACACACAACCATTATACAACAGTACTTTGACGCTGATACTGTTAAGTAAGAAAGAATTATGTTCGTCAGTCACGTGTTCTCTGTAGTCATACACCGTCACATATTCAGTGTTGTGTGATAAGATGTGAATGTTATAGACTCTTTGATATCTTTACTTATAATTTAACAAGTGAGTAGAGATCTGTCAGCCAGAAAGGGAGATGGAACTCAATCACAACCACGTAGACACCACGTGCTTTTAACAGAGACCGTATATGAAATGCAGCAAATTGAAGCTTTCGAAGACTTCAGAGCAAACCGTTACTACCATCAACAAAAATAACTCACACATCCTCTATCTTACACAAAAACACACACATAAACATACATACATAGTGGCCGCAATCTCAATTGTAAAGGGGCGGCCGAGTCAAAGCACACAACCACCAGAAGCCAAAAATTCCTCGAACACTTGTCTAAGCCCCCTGGTGTTAAACAGTTGGTACTATTCCCCAACCACCACCATCCTGCTTGGATCATCCACAGGGTAAAGAAGAGAAAATAAATAATTTTTGTTCTTGCTCAAAATCTCATACACACACCTGCAGCTTACACATACTTTTCCTTGCAAGATCCCAGGTAATGTTTGTATCTCACAGCTAATCTCAACTGACCTGATCTCAGGTTTTTTTACTCAAACGTTGGAGCTAAAACATCATATGCGATAAACTAAGAGTCAATTAATAATAATGAAAATAATAATAATAATAATAATAATAATAATAATAATAATAATAATAATAATAATAATAATAATAATAATAATGATAATGATAATGATAATGATAATGATAATGATAATAATAATAATAATAATAATAATAATAATAATAATAATAATAATAATAATAATAATAATAATAATAATAATAATAAGAAGAAGAAGAAGAAGAAGAATAATGAGGATATATATATATATATATATATATATATATATATATATATATATATATATATATATATATATATATATATATATATATATATATATATATATATATATATATATATATATATATATATATATATATGCACAGTAAGCATCTTTTTATGAATATGAAGGTAATATGTATAAAAACGTGTGCAATATTATATGCAGAGGCATTTGCATGCTTATGAAATGTATAATAAAATTCCATTTGGTGCAATATCACTAATATATTCTAGTAGTCAAAGAGAAATAAAAGCCGCTGTATAAAAAAAATTTATAAAACATTTTAATTATTATAATTATTATTATTATTATTATTATTATTATTATTATTATTATTATTATTATTATTATTATTATTATTATTATTATTATTAGAATCAATACTTTATACACACACACGCGCGCGCGCATACACACACACACACACACACATATACACACCCAAATATATATATATATATATATATATATATATATATATATATATATATATATATATATATATATATATATATATATATATATATATATATACATATATATATATATATATATATATATATATATATATATATATATATATATATATATCTCTCTACCTTGGCTGTTTCCCCCTTTAATTGGGGGGTAGCCGACATCAAGAAAGGAAAACAAATAGAGGGATTACTTTGCTCTATGGGCAATGATGAAGGAGCTAGCGACCGTTCAGATGGCACTGCTGGAGTGCCATAGCCCATCCTCCCGGCTCTTCCACAACCTGTGTCGCTTCACAACTGCCAACTCCTCCTACTGCCCCTACCACAGGGATACATCTGTAAGATGCTGCTCCGTGGTAACAGCAGATGCCCATCAGAGCTGCGTCACAATCGCTCGCCACTCATTCCTATTCCTAGCACGCTCGCTTGCTTCCCTCATATCCATCCTCCTATCATTCAGGGCTCTCCTTACTCCATCCATCCATCCAAACCTAGGTCTCCCTCTAGCATTTCTCCCATGAACTCTCGCATTCATCACCTTTTTCAGCAGCCTTTCATCATCCATCCTTTCCACATGGCCAAACCATCTCAGAACATTCATATCTACTCTGGCTGCAATTTCTCTCCTCACACCCGTTCTTGCTCTCACCACTTCATTCCTAACCCTATCCAATCGAGATACACCAATCATACTCCTCAGGCAGTTCATCTCAAACACATTTAGTTTCCGTCTCTCACTTACTTTCGTACCCCATAACTCTGATCCATACATCACAGTTGTCACAACCACTTTCTCATACAAACCTTTCTTAACATTCATTTCCAACTCTCTATTCTTCATCACTCCTTTCAATGCACCCAACACTTTACATCCTTCATTCACTCTGTGACACACATCTACTTCCACTCCACCATTTGCAGTTATGACCGAGCCTAAATACTTAAACTGATTAACCTCCTCAAGTGTCTCTCCATTTTTGGATAGTAGGTTGGCCATGGCACCAGCCGCCCGTTGAAAGATTACGACTGAAGGTATTAGGATGCAACTAGGACTGGTCCAGACAGTTCCAGGTTGAGTCTTCCTTCAGGACGGTTCTTTCCTCATGCCTACATCTACACTGAATATTCTGGGCTATTCATTACACATCTCTTGCTATTCCATTACATTTGACAAGTCACAACATTCTGCACATCTGTCTCTTTTATTTTCCTTTTCCTCACATTTTGTCATTATTTATGGAAGGTTCACAACTAATGGCCCCCAGTACCAGGCAGAGTGGGGTGCGAAGAATCTCCGGGGATCGTGTTGACTCCACCATTGGCTTGAGGGCAGACACGCCTGGTGGTAGTAATGGTTCTGCTCTTAACCTTGCACTTCCCAATAGATCTGCTTCTTTCACTCTTCACTATTCAAACATTCGTGGGCTGAACTCTAATCTCTCGTCTGTGGAACAGCACTTGGGCACTTTCCTCCCTAACCTCCTCCTCCTATCTGAAACCCAGTTGTCTATACATGCTTCCACTGACCCATTCCAAATCTCCCACTATAATCTGTATACTCGTTTACGTTCCAAAGGTGGGGTCTGTGCATACTGCAACATTAACACTCCTACTGTGAAGCTCATGGACCTTGAATCTCCTGACTTTGATGTTCTCTGGCTAAAAGTCTATCTCTCCACTACCACTATCATCCT
>JAXCGZ010010500.1:0-10000 GCA_037179515.1 Halocaridina rubra | reverse complement strand
GTAAGACACTCAGTGTCTGAATGGAGAAGAGTTAGTAGTGGAGTTCCACAGGGTTCAGTTTTAGGGCCACTTTTGTTCCTTGTATATGTAAATGACCTACCAGAGTCTGTAAATTCATTCATGAATATGTTTGCAGATGATGCAAAGATTGTGAAGAAAGTAAAAAACGAGAACAATGGTAGAGAACTTCAGGAGGATCTAAATAATCTGCATGAGTGGTCAGAAAAGTGGCTAATGAAATTCAATACTTCAAAATGTAAGGTAATGAGAATGGGTACAAGTGCAAGAAGGCCCAAGCTTGACTACTCGGTGGCTGGAGTACAACTTCAAGAGACAGAAAATGAGAGAGATCTAGGAGTAAACATACTGGCAGATTTGTCTCCAGAAATACATATAAATGGCATAGTAAGGACAGCATATGCATTCTTATCAAATGTAAGGGTAGCCTTCAGGCACATGGACAAGGAAATGTTCAGAAATATTTATGTAACCTATGTGAGGCCAAAACTCGAATATGCAGCCCCCTTTTGGAATCCGCACTTGAAAAAGCACATAGCTAAGCTTGAAAAAGTTCAAAGACATGCCACGAAACTGGTGCCAGAAATACGCAATCTCAGTTATGATGAGAGGCTGAGGGAATTAGACTTACCATCACTCGAAGCTAGAAGAGTGAGGGGGGATATGGTGACAGTCTTTAAATTCCTTCATGGTTATGATAGAGTGGATAGGGATCGATATTTTGATATGGCTGGCTCTAGAACTAGAGGTCATAGTTTGAAGCTTCGTAAGAAAACTTCTTTGCAGGATGTAAGGAAATACTTTTTCAGTGTAAGAGTAGTTGATAATTGGAATTCGCTAAGCGAGGAGGTAGTTAATGCTATCTCAATCCATAGTTTTAAGGACAGGTATGATAAGTATCACTAAGTCTAAAATGGAACCGATCAGGAGACGGGAAGATACGAGCTTTGGGCTCTTTCCCGTAAACACAATTAGGTAATCACACACACACACACACACACACACACACACACACACACACACACACACACACACACACACGCACGCACGCACGCACGCACGCACGCACGCACGCACGCACGCACGCACGCACGCACGCACGCACGCACGCACGCACGCACGCGCACACACACACACACACACACACACACACACACACACACACACACACACACACACACACACACACACACACACACACACACACACACACACACATACATACATACATACATACATACATATATACATATATATATATATATATATATATATATATATATATATATATATATATATATATATATATATATATATATTTATATATATATATATAATGTATATATATATATATATATATATATATATATATATATATATATATATATATATATATATATATATATATATTTATATATATATATATATGTATGCATGTATGTATGTATGCATAGATGGAAATATATATGTATGTATGTATGTATGTATGTATGTATGTATGTATGTATGTATGTATGTATGTATGTATGTATGTATGTATGTATGTATGTATGTATGTATGTATGTATGTATGTATGTATGTATGCATTCATGCATGCATGCATGTATGTATGTATGTATGTATGTATGTATGTATGTATGTATGTATGTATGTATGCATGCATGCATGTATGTATGTATGTATGTATGTATGTATGTATGTATGTATGTATGTATGTATGTATGTATGTATGTATGTATGTATGTATGTATGTATGTATGTATGTATGTATGTATGTATGTATGTATGTATGTATGTATGTATGTATGTATGTATGTATGTATGTATGTATGTATGTATGTATGTATGTATGTATGTATGTATGTATGTATGTATGTATGTATGTATGTATGTATGTATGTATGTATGTATGTATGTATGTATGTATGTATGTATGTATGTATGTATGTATGTATGTATGTATGTATGTATGTATGTATGTATGTATGTATGTATGTATGTATGTATGTATGTATGTATGTATGTATGTATGTATGTATGTATGTATGTATGCATGCATGCATGCATATATATATATATATATATATATATATATATATATATATATATATATATATATATATATATATATATATATATATATATATATATATATATATATATATATATATATATATACAAGGAGAGAGTGTGGGAGCGCAGCACAGCCCAGTTGTGGCGAAGCTGGTTGTAAGGACGCGAAAGACCGGAGTCGAGAGGGGAGAACCTAGGATCAAGTGGTGGAAACTCAAGGATGAGGTGGTGCGGCAGGAGTTCAAGAGGAAAGCACTACAAAGGATAGAAGAGGCAGAGGAGGTGGATCAGTGGTGGAAAAGGAACAGTGAAGTGATCAGGAGTACGGCAGAGGAAGTCCTCGGAAAGTCATCTGGAAAGAAGCCGAGAAACGGAAAAGAGTCTTGGTGGTGGTCCTCAAATTGCAAAGAGAAGATAGAAAAGAAGAAAGAGATGAAGAAAGCTTACGACAAGGAAAGAACAGAGGAGCGTAAAGCTATGTTGAAAGATGCAAATAAGGAGGCGAAGAGGGCTGTAGCACAGGCGCGTGCAGCAGCACTGCAGGATATGTATGAGAACCTTGAAACAAAGGAGGGACAGAAGAGAATCTATAAGTTAGCAAAAGAAAGGAACAGATCGACAAAGGACCTAACATCAATAAAGCAAATCAAGGATAAGAACGGAAGAGTGCTTACTGACCCCGACATGATTAAAATGCGGTGGAGGGACTACTACGAAGAACTTCTAAATCAGGAAAATCCAAGAATACGAAGAGGGGAAGGAGTGGGAATGGAGGGAGAGGTAGACGCTGTGAGTGAGGCGGAAGTCAGAGAAGCGTTGAAGATGAAAAATGGAAAGTCAGTAGGGCCAGACCAGATTCCTGCAGAGGTATGGAAGAGTTTAGGCGAAGAAGGGATACGGGTGCTGACAAAGTTCCTGAACATGGTGATGAAGGAAGAGACTATCCCGAACGAGTGGAGAGATAGTATAATGGTACCGATTTTCAAAGAAAAGGGAGACATCCAGAGTTGCAACAACTATAGAGGAATTAAGCTAACATCTCACACTATGAAGCTGCTGGAAAGAGTGTTGGATAAAAGGCTGAGGGAGGAGACAGAAGTTTGTAGTGAGCAGTTTGGTTTTATGAAAGGTCGAGGAACAATGGATGCAGTATTCGCAATGAGGCAGACAATGGAAAAATATAGAGATAAGCAAAGAGGGCTGTACATGGCGTTTATTGACCTGGAAAAAGCTTATGATCGGGTCCCGAGAAGCGAGGTGTGGAGGAGTATGAGGTCGAAGGGAGTGAAGGAGAAGTATGTCAAGATAGTTCAGGACATATACAGGGAAGCCACAACAAGAGTAAGAAGTACAGTTGGCACTACAGAGCCTTTTCAGGTGAAAGTTGGACTCCATCAGGGATCAGCTCTTAGCCCCTATCTATTTAACCTTCTCATGGATGTGATGGTGGAGGAAGTGACAAAGGAGGCACCATGGAGCATGCTCTTTGCAGACGATATTGTTTTGGTCTCCGAGAGCCGTGAAGAATTGCAAGAGAGGTTGGAGCTATGGAGGGGTTTGCTGGAGGATTACGGACTGGAGGTGAGCAGACAGAAAACGGAGTACCTGGAGTGCAATGTGACACAAGGAGGCGACCTGTTCATGCAAGACCACAAGCTCCCAAAGGCGGACGCATTCAAATACCTCGGCTCCTACGTAACGAAGGATGGAGACCTAGAGAGAGAGATTGATCATAGGATCCAGGTAGCGTGGAACAGCTGGAAGAGAACATCGGGGGTGCTATGTGACAAGAAAATCAGTGCTAGAGTGAAAGGAAAAGTGTACAAGTCAGTTGTGAGACCAGCGTTGCTGTACGGTGCGGAGACGTGGCCGGTGAAAAAGCTTCAAGAAAGGAAGATAGATGTCGCAGAAATGAGAATGCTGAGGTGGATGTGTGGGGTGACGAGGGAGGACAGGATACGAAATGACCAGATCAGAGGTACAGTGAAGGTGGTGGAGGCGTCGGCGAAAGCGCAGGAGAGGAGATTACAGTGGTTCGGTCATGTGAAGAGGAGAGAAGAAGACTACGTGGGTGTGAGAGTGATGGAGATGGACGTGGAGGGCAGACGTAGACGAGGAAGACCTAAACTACGGTGGAAGGACCGACTGAAGGAGGATCTCAGAGAGAGACAGCTGGAGGAGGAGCAAGTGATGGACCGGAACCAGTGGAGACGACTAGTGAAGAGATGCGACCCCATATGAAAATGGAAACGCACATAGAGGAAGAAGAAGAAGATATATATATATATATATATATATATATATATATATATATATATATATATAATATAATATAATATAATATAATATAATATAATATAATATAATATAATAATATATATATATATATATATATATATATATATATATATATATATATATATATATATATATATATATATATATATATATATATATATATATATATATATGTATATATATATGTATATATATATGTATATATATATGTATATATATATGTATATATATATGTATATATATATGTATATATATATATATATATATATATATATATATATATATATATATATATATATATATATATATATATATATATATATATATATATATATATATATATATATATATATATATATATATATATATATATATATATATATATATATATATATATATATATATGTATATATATATATATATATATATATATATATATGTATATATATATATATATATATATATATATATATATATATATATATATATATGTATATATATATATATATATATATATATATATATATATATATATATATATATATATATATATATATATATATATATATATATATATATATATATATATATATATTTATATATATAATTACTATTATTAAGATTTTGTTAATATAATTTAGCCAAGTATGGACTTTAATTCCTTTTATGGCCTGTTTGTGGGAATTACTGAGTAATCCCGGCGGGCATTTAAGATTGTTATCTATTAATCCCATGTTTAAGACTCCTGGGGGCGGCTCTTTTGTCTCCTTCTTTTCAAGTTTTTTTCCGTTTTGCTAGTTGTATCTCTTGCCATTGTACTTTAAGAAGGTGACCAGCTCAGGTCACGAAATTAATAAGTACTTTATATATATATATATATATATATATATATATATATATATATATATATATATATATATATATATATATATATATATATATATATATATATATATATATATATATATATATATATATATATATATATATATATATATATATATATATATATATATATATATATATATATATATATATATATATATATATATATATATATATATATATATATATATATATATATATATATATATATATATATATATATATATATATATATATATATATATATATATATATATATATATATATATATATATATATATATATATATATTCGTTGTTTTATTTAATGGGCTTTTCCTTCCATATATACAAATATACACACACACACATGCACAAACTTATACACACCTATACACATTTATACATTTATACATATATATATATATATATATATATATATATATATATATATATATATATATATATATATATATATATATATATATATATATATATATATATATAAGTGCCCTGTGGGGCGGGCACAATATCAAAGAATAGCCTCACCGTATTCCCTGCGTGTCGTAAAAGGTGACTAAAAGTGGACGGGGCAGGGGGACTAGGAATCCCCCCCTTGTATCAACCTCCTGCGAGACGTCAAAGAAGAAGGGGAGTAGAGGGGAGAATAACTTCTCCCCAAACTCTAGTTTTGGGGTGTCTAAATGTGCGTGGTTGTAGTACGATAGAGAGCAAAAGATGTGAGATTGGATATATGTTTGGTAAGAGGAGGATGGATGTATTGTCATTGTGTGAGACGAAGATGAAAGGAAAAGGAGAAGTGGCATTTGGTGATGTGACGGGTAGGGTGTCTGGGGTTGAATGGGGGAGAGCGAGAGAAGGTGTGGCATTATTGCTGAGTGAATGGATGGTAAATCAGGTAGTGGAATGGAAAGAAGTGTCATCTAGGCTGATGTGGGTGAGGGCTAGGATAGGAAGGGAATGTTGGGCCTTTTTTAGTCCGTATGGGCCAGGATGTGAGAGAAGTGAGGAAGAGCGGGATGAATTCTGGAATGAGTTAACTGGATGTGTGGATGGTCTGAGTAGAAGGAACTATGTAGTTGTGTTGGGTGACTTGAATGCCAGAGTTGGTGATGGAGAGATAGAAGGTGTTGTAGGAAAGTATGGGATACCAGGTGGGAATGAGAGTGGCGAGAGACTGTTAGATATGTGTGTGGAGCAAGAGTTGGTGATAGGTAATAGTTTATTTAAGAAGAAGTTAATAAATAAGTATGCATGGATGAGAGTGGCAAATGGAAGAGTGAAAGAAAGAGCATTGATGGATTATGTGTTGGTAACAAAGAGCATGGTTGGTAGAGTGAAAGATGTACATGCATTCAGGGGTGTGGCTGCTGGGATGTCTGATCATTTTTTGGTTGAAGCAAAAGTGGTAGTAGCAAAAGAGTGGGGATATAGTGTGGGGGGATGTAGAAGGGAAATAGTGAAGGTGGAAGAGTTGAAAAAGCCAGAGAAGAGACAGGAATATCAGGACAGGTTGAGAGTGGCATATGACAGGGTGAAAGAAAGAGAAGTTGGGGAGTTAGGGGAGGAATGGGGGTTGATGAAAGAATGATTTGTGGGACATGCAAGTGATGTGTGTGGAAAGGTTTGTTGGAGGTGGCATGAGGAGGGGCAGCGAGTGGTGGAATGAAGGGGTGAAAATGAAGGTGGAAGTGAAAAAGAGAGCTATTGAGGAATGGCTGCAGAGTAAAAGTAGGGAGAAGTATGAAAGATATAGGGAGAAAAATGTGGAAACCAAGCGGAAGGTAGAGGAAGAGAAGAGGTTGGCAAATGTTAGGTGGGGACAGGATTTTAGTAGGTCATATGAGGAGAATAAAAAGAAGTTTTGGAAAGAAGTGAAGAGATTAAGGAAGGGTGGATCGAGGATGGAAGAGACAGTGAAAGATGTGAATGGACAGATGTTAAGAGGGAACGATGCAAGGAAAAGATGGGCAGAATATTTTGAGTGCTTGCTGAATGTTGAGGAAGACAGAGAGGAAGCTATAGTGGCAGTGGGAGGGGTTCAAGGGCCAGTAATGGGAGATGAAAATGAGAGAGAGATTACAAGAGAGGAGGTGAAAACAGCATTGTATGAACGAAAGCAGGTAAAGCACCTGGAATGGATGGTGTGAGAGCGGAGATGTTGAAAGAAGGGGGTGTGACTGCATTGGAATAGTTAGTGAGAGTGTTTAATATATGCTTTTTGTTGTCATTGGTGCCAGTGGATTGGTTGATTGCCTGTATAGTGCCCCTATACAAAGGTAAGGGAGATATGTATGAATGCAGTAATTTTAGGGGTATAAGTTTGTTGAGTGTGGTAGGAAAAGTGTATGGTAGGATACTGGTTAATAGGATTAGGGATACGACAGAACATGTGATCGCGGAAGTGCAGAGTGGTTTTAGGAGAGGTAGAGGTTGTATAGATCAGATTTTTATAGTTAGGCAGTTATGTGCGAAATATTTAACAAAGGGTAAGGATGTGTATTTTGCATTTTTGGATCTGGAGAAAGCATATGATAGAGTTGATAGAGAGGCTATGTGGAATGTTTTGAGATTATATGGAATTAATGGTAAATTGTTGCATGCAGTGAAGAGTTTGTAAGAGGGCAGTAGAGCTTGTGTTAGGGTAGGGAATTAAGTGAGTGAGTGGTTTCCAGTGAGTGTGGGACTGAGACAGGGATGTGTGATGTCACCATGGTTGTTCAATTTGTATACTGATGGAGTTGTAAGAGAGGTGAATGAGCAAGTGCGATGTCGAGGTTTGAGAATGGTAGATGGGGATGATAACGAGTGGGAGCTGAATCAGTTGCTGTTTGCAGATGATACTGTGGTGGTAGCAGATTCAGAGGAAAAGCTGTGTCAGTTAGTATCAGAATTTGGAATGGTGTGTGAGAGAAGGAAGTTGCGAGTGAATGAGGGAAAGAGTAAGGTTATGAGGTGTACAAGAAATGAGGATGGCGCTGGATCGAATGTTATGTTGAATGGAGAGACACTTGAGGAGGTTAATCAGTTTTAGTATTTAGGCTTGGTTATAGCTGCAAATGGTGGAGTGGAAGCAGATGTGTGTCACAGAGTGAATGAAGGATGTAAAGTGTTGGGTGCATTGAAAGGAGTGATGATGAATGATAAGAAAGTTTTGTATGAGAAAGTGGTTGTGCCAACTGTGATGTATGGATCAGAGTTATGGGGTATGAAAGTAAGTGAGAGACAGAAACTAAATGTGTTTGAAATGAAATGCCTGAGGAGAATGATTGGTGTATCTCGATTGGATAGGGTTAGGAATGAATTGGTGAGAGAAAGAACGGGTGTGAGGAGAGAAATTGCAGCCAGAGTAGATATGAATGTTCTGAGATGGTTTGGCCATGTGGAAAGGATGGATGATGAAAGGCTGCTGAAAAAGGTGATGAATGCGAGAGTTGATGGGAGAAATGCAAGAGGGAGGCCTAGGTTTGGATGGATGGATGGAGTAAGGAGAGCCCTGAATGATAGGAGGATGGATGTGAGGGAAGCAAGCGAGCCTGCTAGGAATAGGAATGAGTGGCGAGAGATTGTGACGCGGCTCTGAAGGGCATCTGCTGTTACCACGGGGCTGCATCTTACAGAGGTAGCCCTGTGGTAGGGGCAGTAGGAGGCACTGGCAGTTGTGAAGCGACACAGGTTGTGGAAGAGCCGGGAGGATGGGCTGTGGCACTCCAGCAGTGCCATCTGAACGGTCGCTAGCTCCCTCGTCATTGGCCATAGAGCAAAGTAATCCCCCTATTTGTTTTCCTTTCTTGATGTCGGCTACCCCTCAATTAAAGGGGGAAACAGCCAAGGTAAATGAATGAATGATATATATATATATATATATATATATATATATATATATATATATATATATATATATATATATATATATATATATATATATTTTTTTTTTTACACACACGTTTATAAAGGACATATACTGTAATGTCTTATGTTAATGCTTCAAGTCCTATGTCTAGGAAAAAATAGGTATTATGATAAGAACTCGTTTCGTGAAAATATTCTAAATACATACACATTTTAGTTTTTACAATTTAGCTGCATTCTCACCTATATCGTATACTTCATTATATTTAAGTACTCATCCGTTGACAAATACATTTAATATCTAAGTGTTCACATTGACAATAGCATTTCCCGATTTCAACAAATAATACTTTGAATATTGGAAAAAGTCCACTTTTAAGAAGACTCCATACACCTTTTTATCTAAAATCTTCGACGTATAGCCATATAAATTTAAACTCCTGTCTTTGGGGACAACTATAGCACTTTGCATACAATGCTCGATTAGGAATTAACGAACCTATGTTCAAACCCACCTTTGGGGTTTAGGAAGGTGATCCGACCATAATTCTGATCCAAACTGTCTGTGTGTACCCCCATTTAAATGTTCATTGACTAAATTTCCATTCATTTAAAGGAAAAGTTTATAAAAAAAAAGCATTTATGTATCTTGACTCTTCCCATTGGCTTATCTTTTTCTCATTAAAATGTTAGACTATTTTATTTGCTATAATCTTTCTTTCTCTCTTAAAACTTGGTATTTCAGTACTGTATATAGACTGCCACCTTCAAATACGTTTTTAGTTAGTGCGATAAAATGAAACGTTTGCCAACCGCTAGTGCTTATTTCATTGCAATAATTCTCTCTCTCTCGCTCTCGCTCTCGCTCTCTCTA
>JAXCGZ010010499.1:27500-28556 GCA_037179515.1 Halocaridina rubra | reverse complement strand
CAACACCTCGCATGACCCAGTGAGTAAAATCGACTGACTTAAGAGAGGTTAGTACCCCCCAAAAAGCAATTACCTCCCCCCCTCCTTTCTGTTCTCGGGAAGTTCTGGCACGATATGATTTTAAAAAACTTTGAGAATTTGAGCTTGGAATATCATAAGAACATAAGAATAGGGGACACTGCAACATGCCTACTGGACACACGAGGCAGCTCCATTTTTGAATTATATTTCAGCATGTCTAACCTATTCTATTCTACTCTACTTATTTATTCTATTTTTCTTTTTATGATTTTTCTAATAAGCAATAATCTATTCATACCCACCCTACCTCTGCCATATGTCTATCTAATCTACATTTGAAGGTGTCTAAGGTATTGGCATTTACTATCCTACTAGGAAGCCTGTTCCATGCATCAGCTACTCTATTACCAAACCAATTTTTACCAATTTCCCTTCTGAACCTAAATTCATCAAGCTTAAATCCATTATTACGAGTTCTGGTTTGATCATGAATTTTAAAACTTTATTTATATCGCCATTGTTAATCCTTTAAACCATTTATACACTTCAGTCATATCCCCCCTAACTCTTCGCCTCTCTAGAGAATGTAGATTAAGTTTTTTTAATCTGTCCTCATATGGTAGATTTCTAATATTGTGTATCATCTTGGTCATTCTTCGCTGCACTCTCTCCAAGGATTCAATTTCCATCCTATAATAGGGTGACCAGAATTGCACAGCAAAATCTAAATGGGGCCTAACTAATGCAAGATAGAGCATTAACTTATGTACTGCCCTGCTTCGCTACTTATTAGCATACGTACAAAAAGAATAGAGCATACTGGAAAAATATATAAGGATACACAGACCGGTAATATAATAAGAAAATAATCTAGAGAAGTGAGGATTGTCCTTAAAATTTGCAAAAAATGAGAAAAACGCTTCTGGAACCAACCACAGGTGTACAGATTTTAATTTACCCCCTCTCCTATTAAGCTTTCTTCCTGTAAGCTTGGATGGATTTCATATTACCCCCTGACTGAACCTAAATTACTGC
>JAXCGZ010010499.1:0-15000 GCA_037179515.1 Halocaridina rubra | reverse complement strand
TCAAGCTTAGCTATGTGCTTTTTCAAGTGCGGATTCCAAAAGGGGGCTGCATATTCGAGTTTTGGCCTCACATAGGTTACATAAATATTTCTGAACATTTCCTTGTCCATGTGCCTGAAGGCTACCCTTACATTTGATAAGAATGCATATGCTGCCCTTACTATGGCATTTATATGTATTTCTGGAGACAAATCTGCCAGTATGTTTACTCCTAGATCTCTCTCATTTTCTGTCTCTTGAAGTTGTACTCCAGCCACCGAGTAGTCAAGCTTGGGCCTTCTTGCACTTGTACCCATTCTCATTACCTTACATTTTGAAGTATTGAATTTCATTAGCCACTTTTCTGACCACTCATGCAGATTATTTAGATCCTCCTGAAGTTCTCTACCATTGTTCTCGTTTTTTACTTTCTTCACAATCTTTGCATCATCTGCAAACATATTCATGAATGAATTTACACACTCTGGTAGGTCATTTACATATACAAGGAACAAAAGTGGCCCTAAAACTGAACCCTGTGGAACTCCACTACTAACTCTTCTCCATTCAGACACTGAGTGTCTTACTCTAACCCTCTGTTCCCTTCCTTCTAAGTAAGTTTTTATCCATTCCAAAACATTTCCACCGATTCTAGCTATTGATTGCAGCTTCCTAATAAGTCTCCCATGTGGAACAGTGTCAAAAGCTTTCTGGAAGTCTAGGAATATGCAATCTGCCCAGCCCTCTCTTTCCTGTAAGATTTGGCTTACCTCATCATAAAATTCTAATAAGTTTGTTACTGTTGATCTACCTTCTCTGAAGCCATGTTGCCTCACTGACAAAAAGTTGAATGATTCCAAGTGAAGAGAGATATGTTTCCTTAGTAGTTTCTCCATAACTTTGCAAGCTATGCTGGTCAAGGAAACTGGTCTATAGTTCAGAGCCGTATCCCTCCTTCCCTTTTTTAAGATAGGTATCACATTTGCTTGTTTCCAGCATCTTGGAATCTCCCCCGACTCCAGTGACTCCTTAAATATGATACTTAGTGCCACTGATATTGTGTTTGCGCATTTTTTAAGCACATGAGGGGATATGTCATCAGGACCTGTAGCTTTATGAACATCTAAATCCATCAGCGCTTTGCATACCTCTGTGGCTGTAAGGTTGATGTTCTCTAATACCGGCCCTTGAGCTTCTATCACTGCAATCTGAGGGGGTGGGGTATTTTCTACTGTAAATACTGACTGAAACTCCTTGTTCAATTCTTTGCAGATCTCTTCATCCGTCTCAGTGATGCTTCCATCCGCTCTCTTTAGCCTTAAAACCTGTTCTTTTACCTTCAGTTTTCCTCTGATAAAGGTGTGGAAAAGCTTGGGATTTTCTTTAGCCTTCCTGGTGATGTCCCTCTCATAGTCTCTCTCTGCCTCTCTCCTTTTACTTAGGTAGTCATTTCTTGCTCTTTTGTAGGTTTGCCAGGCATTTATGTTTTTTCTCCTCCTATACCTTTTCCAGCATTTGTCTCTCCACTCCTTAGCTCTTTTACACCCATTATCGAACCATTTCTCTCTGGCATGAATTACACCTACTTTGGTGACAGGTATGCAGCAATCTACTATCTTCCCATATTTCTCACAAAAGATGTCGTACATTTCTTGTACAGATTTGTTGTAAAATAAGGTTCTCCAGTCAATAACTGCAAAAAGCTCATTCATTTTGATGCAATCTCCTTTCGGATAGTTCCTCCTCATGTCCTCAGTGCCTCTACTCTCAGGAAGAATATCTTCAATGATATACTCCATCAACAACACACAGTGGTCACTCTTTCCAATTGGTGGTTCATACTCATTTTTTTCAATATCCAACACATTATCTGTGAACACTAGATCAAGTAGTGATGGCTCATCCCCACCCCTGGCCCTTGTTGGTTCCATTACATGTTGGTGTAGGAAATTCCCTTGTACGCAATCTAGGAATCTTGCCCCGAATGAGTCCTCACCACTGTGTGGGTCAAGATTTATCCAATCTATCTCTTTATGATTAAAGTCTCCCATAATCAATATCCTACATTTTTTTCCCCGTGCCATGTTAACAACTGAGTTTATGACTTCAATAGTACCTATATGACTTTCCTCATAAACTTCAAGCCTATTTTGGTTCCTTGGTGGGTTGTATACAACAGTTATTATAATGCTCTCTGACCCAGTATTTATGCGAGCAACATGAAATTCCTTGAACTCACTTTCTATAGCCAAGTTTATTTCTTCAACTTGAATCCTTTCACTTATGAGCAGTGCTATCCCTCCATCAGTCCTCTCAGATCTTTCAACCCTTAGTATTCTGAAGCCCTTAGGAAAAACTGTGACACTGTTTATGTCCTCACTCAACTTAGTCATATGTGTGCGTGTGTGTGTGTATGTGTGTGTGTGTGTGTGTGTGTGTGTGTGTGTGTGTGTGTGTGTGTGTGTGTGTGTGTGTGTGTGTAATAAAGACAAGGCGATAGAAATGAAGAGGCTAACTCGGGGTTAATACATTTTATTTCAACTATATATATCCTTAAGGCTTTTGGATTTGACAGACCAAAATGGCCTGGGAAATATGGACTGCTTTGTCCAAAGAATCTCTAAAGTCAAAGTAACAAAGAGAAATAAACAAAGCTTATTAGAAAAAAGGACTGAAACAAACTATATTAATGTTGAGTTAGCCTTAGTGTTTCTGTCGTCTTGATTTTAATATAATATACTGATGTTGACTTTCATTACTACTACTACTACTACTACTACTACTACTACTACTACTACTACTACTACTACTACTACTACTACTACTACTACTACTACTACTACTACTACTACTACTACTACTACTACTACTACTACTACTACTACTACTACTACTACTACTACTACTACTACTACTACTACTACTACTACTACTACTACTACTACTACTACTACTACTACTACTACTACTACTACTACTACTACTACTACTACTACTACTACTACTACTACTACTACTACTACTACTACTACTACTACTACTACTACTACTACTACTACTACTACTACTACTACTACTACTACTACTACTACTACTACTACTACTACTACTACTACTACTACTACTACTTATATACAAGCACTTATACGGTTTCTTTTAAGTTAATTCATTTGTAAGTTTGTCATTATATTTATATACCTATTTCATACTCAAATATTAAAGGGTAGCGGAAAATCTTTACCTCATATAAAGAGACTAACACGAAGACGTTAGAGATATTATAAAGATATCAGTGCACTTGGATCTATCTATCTATCTACCTATTTATCTATCTATCTATCTCTCCCTATACATGTGTATGTGGGTGGGTGTGAATTCCTCACATTTCATGGAGTACCGACTTGGCCAGGTGAATTTGCTGTGGCTAGTACATAGAGGAGGGGGGATACAATTGCCCCTGACTCTTACAGCAATAGCGGACAATTTGCCCTAGACAATATTGCAGTGAAATGTATCATATAATTTACATATAGTAAGTGAAATGGTTAGATTAGGTCATCAATAGATAAGATGTGAAAAATAAAAGTATCAAATATACAGTATAGTGCTCATTATTTAATAATAAAGGGGTAATTTTCCTAGAGTCAGTTGTCCTAACAAAAAATCGTCCTAAAAGGCAATTGCCTTAGAGTCAATTTTCCAAAGAGGCATTTGTCCTTAAGGTCTATTGTCTTAACCTTATATTAAGGAATCTTCTCACTTTTATCCCTTAGTGGTTCTGGAGAAGAGATGCTATACTAACTTGATCGGCAACCTGCTCGAGTCCTTTAATACCGAATCTGACCTTCCGATACATAATAATTAAAAGGATGTACAAAATGAAAAATAATAAGAAATGATTTATGAAAACAGTAATATAATAGACGAAAAACATTTAAAATATCTATCTATCAATATATATATATATATATATATATATATATATATATATATATATATATATATATATATATATATATATATATATGTGTGTGTGTGTGTGTGTGTGTGTGTGTGTGTGTGTGTGTGTGTGTGTGTGTGTATACATTTTTGTAATGATATCATTCCTTCTAACAACACATATTTGCATCTGTAGATGGATATTGCATCATCACCCTATTCTGATATTTGTACTTACCATTTTTCTTTACGCTGAGCATGATAAATGTGAATAAAATTGTCATTACAAAGTGTGTGATGTCATCTCCAGTTCTGTCCTATGAAATAAATAATAAATTAAATTATGAAAAAATAATCCATCTTTGGCATGAGTATTGGTAAGATATATAATGTTAAGTAAATATCGAGGATTGGTTTCCTCCCACATCCACACTCTGGAATTCTTTTGTTCTTCTGTCTTCCCTAAATGTTATGACCATTCTTCTTTTAAAAACTAATCTTGAGTCATCTCAGGGCCTAATCCTGCCTTAATTTTAGGCCTTCTTTATTTTGACTCTTCTTTCAGGCTGTTCTACTATTGTTGATAGTTCTCTTATTTCTGCCTTGTCCTTAAGCTGTTACTTTTTCTCTTCCATATGTTCATGGTGTTCGCGCCACGTCACGGACTGAGGTTAGCAAGGGCATACACTCAGGGTAACGATTATATTTGCCAAAACAAGTCCTTCGCAAAAAGGCAACCGTCCTAGCCCTTAGTAGAAAAGGGAGTTCGTGACGTAATACCGAAACCGAAACCGGGGCTAATGAGGGTAGTTTTCATTGTCTTTCCCGGTGTCACACTCATAAAAAAAATTGTTCTCGTATATCAGGGGAGTGCCTGCACGTGGACATGTCCCAAAGCACAATTATTGTCTGAAAAAAAATAGTTAACCGAACCATGACAGTAGTATTTATCTGAATAGGAATTATTGGATCTTTTTTCTTATTTGTATGTTGAAACACACACATCCTCGTGTAATATAAATAAATAAAAAAATGAAATATATCGGAAGATCTGAAAGACCAGGGGTGGAACGTACTCGTATAATTCTTCCAATCCCCCTTAAAACAGCTGCATCAAATTCCCATAAAAGAGGAATGTCTTTATCAGCCGTGTTGGGGAATCCGGATTGAACCATGCTGTTTAAGAGCCTCCCCGAAAGAGGAAAAATAAAAAAAATAAAAATATACCACGACTGTTTCATCGAGTGTAAACAAACACTCCGTTTCTTTTACACATTGCATAGGAAAGTGAAATCCGAAGGGAATATTTAACCCCTGTACACTTGTTTAAGTTATGCGTATAACAAAAATGTAATCCTCCTAATATATACAAGCTGAGACGGCTGTCCCTTATAACGGGGTTCATCGGAATGTCTCAATCGCACAAAATCAATGTTGTAAATTACGCGGACTTGACCGTTGTCGAGGATGAAGGAATCGGAGGAAGTACACCGACCTATAATTTCACAATAATATTGAGGATATATATATATATATATATATATATATATATATATATATATATATATATATATATATATATATATATATATATTTAGTTAGTTATTTATACACACACGTGCAAACACACACATACACACACACACACACACACAATATGTAAGGTAATGACAATGGGTACAAGTGCAAGAAGGCCCAAGCTTGACTACTCAATAGCAGGAGCAATACTTCAAGAGACAATTAGAGAGATCTAGGCGTAAACATACTGGCAGATTTGTCTCCAGAAATGCGTATAAATGGCATAGTAAGGGCTGCATATGCTTTCTTAGCAAATGTAAGGGTAGCCTTCAAGCATATAGACAAGGAAATGTTCAGAAATATTTATGTAACCTATGTGAGGCCAAAGCTTGAATATGCAACCCCCTAATTAGTTTAAGGTACGAAAGAGTACCGTTAGTGAGGTCGACTGAATACTACAACAGAAACACACACACACACACACACACACACACACACACACACACACACACACACACACACATACACACATACACACATACACACATACACACACACACACATATATATATACATATATATATGCATGTATGCACATAAATATACACACACTCGTATATATTAACAGACACTGGCGATGAATAATTACGGTAAGTCAAACTATTAATGACAAAATTGATATAATAATCTTTAAATAATACTTTGCCTTGACTGCAGGACAGGCTTATTACCGTTCTTTTCAAGCCAGGATATTAAACGCCTATTAATATGATTAACCTACTTTAAGATGGTGTGATTCTCTAATCCAAGCACCTTTCTAAAACCATTCGACCAGCGTGGCCATATACAGCAGAAAAGAGGAATGGTCCAATTTAACTTGACTTCACTCATTTGTTCAAAACTTTCTTGTAACAAATACACTTGACCGTGATAGCTTTACGCTACGAGCATTCAATGGCGATATTTGAGGGTGGGGAGGGACAAGGCACAAGTGGTACACCACTAAAGAGTACTGCTGGTATGGAGCACGAGTACAAAAGGTTACCGAAAAGTGTTAAATGGCCTAAAATGTTAAAGGCCCGATTTCTTAAACGGTGTAAACCTAGGATACCATATTGTTAGTTAGCTAGACACACAAATGGATTTCATAAATGCTTCTGACGCGGTTCTGTGTATGGCTAGGATCCCGTACGGGATCCTAGCCATACACAGAACCGCGTCAGATGCGTTTATGAAATCCATTTGTGTGTCTAGCTAACTAACAATATGGTATCCTAGGTTTATACTGCTGAAGAATTCGGGTCAAAGTCACAAACGTCAACTCACTGGAACCGTGTCAAAAGGCATTTTGTGCTCAATGCTTCAATTTCGGGAAAACTCTCTCTCTCTCTCTCTCTCTCTCTCTCTCTCTCTCTGGGGAATGCCACATCTTATCTGGGATATTCAATATAGTGTATGGCAGATTAAAGCATTAAGAATTATCTTATGAAATCGCATCAGTGAAGCCTCTGCTACACATGAACTCCCATCTATCATCTTTTCTCATTTGAAGATAATATTTTACCATGTTATATATAACTGAACCATTTTAATTTCAAGTGCCATTACCGGTTTAAAAATAAAAAAAAAACTGACTTTACTCGATGCTCAGTTTCAGTATTGTCAAAATGTCCAAACTCAATTTTGTTGCTAAAAATATATATACTCTAACTCCTCTCTATATACGACATATTACTTCCACTCTTGAAACTCTGCTGCTGGAGGCTAATGTTCACATAGATTCTTTTAAAAGCTTCGTGAACTGATCTTGAGGGCTAAAATGAATACCCCTTAAGAAATAGGGAACATCCATTACTCGGGAAACTCCCCTTTCTAGAATGTAGAATAATAATGAACCCGCTCTCGTCCCAGGGCAACATTTGAACCTAGCATATTAAACTATCTAATGGGTATGATAGTAATATATTAAAGAGGAAAATATTTTCCCAACATCTTAAAATGATTACGATAGAATATTGTTTTCAGAGATATTTTCAAAATATTCATCCAGTGACTAGCTAGAAAAGTTAACACTGTAATCGGCAGATTAACATAGAGACATGAGAGGATGAAACATATAAATATTTAAACTTGTCATAAATAAAAAATAATATACTTCAAAACTTCATAATGCATGTGTGTCCAACTCATAAAGTCGGAACTAAAGCTATGAATAATTTGTAGCGAGCGTATTGGATATCGGGACTTGGGAGGGGAATGGCGTGCAAGAGAGAGAGAGAGAGAGAGAGAGAGAGAGAGAGAGAGAGAGAGAGAGAGAGAGAGAGAGAGAGAGAGAGAGAGAGAGAGAGAGAGAATTTTGGGTGGAGGATAGAAAGAGGGGGATTGCTGAGGCTGTAAATTAGGAGGGAGAAGGAAGAAAACTTCGCTATCAGAGAGGCCCTATTCACAAATATTTCTGGCGGTATCATTCCGACTGCCGTCGGCCTAGTAGACTAAATACGGAGTTTATTCCCTCTATAAATTTTCCACATAAAATTATAACATATTAATATTTCTAATTTAACAGAGACAGTTTTAGCATAGTATTACTATACCTGTAATGCCGCTATTGTTGTTTGTTTTGAATTTGAATCTGAATTTGTTTAATGTATACATGGATGGGGTGGTAAGAGAAGTAAATGAAAAGTACTAGACAGAGGCTTGGAATTAGTGGGTGAATGTGGAAGGTTGTGGAAATTGAAGCAGTTGCTATTCGCGAATGACACAGCACTGGTGGCTGATAATGAGAATGAACTGGATCATTTGGTGAAATGATCCAGTTCAGAAAGAAAGATGGAAGTTGCAGATGAATATTGATAGTAGTACAGACATGAGATGCACGGGGAGTGTTGATATTGGCAGACTGAATGTAGGATGAATGAGAGTTGCTTGAAGAAGCTTAGTTTTAAGTGTCAAAGGTAGCCTATAGTAAGGAATGGACGACTAGAAAAGAACAAGTTGAATGTAATGGAGATGAGGTGTTTGAGAAGTATGATTGGTGTATCTAGAACAGATAGAGTAAGAAATGAGGAGGTTTGGCAGATAAACGGTGTTGTAGAAAACCTATTGGATAGGTTATATCAGAGAGTATTGAGCTAGTCTGGACATATGGAAAGGATGAGTGATGAA
Source organism: Halocaridina rubra (assembly GCA_037179515.1). Taxonomy (NCBI): domain Eukaryota; kingdom Metazoa; phylum Arthropoda; class Malacostraca; order Decapoda; family Atyidae; genus Halocaridina; species Halocaridina rubra. Next base: position 6,396 of record JAXCGZ010010499.1, on the reverse strand, counting down.
CAACTAGCAAAGACATTGTTGAGTACAAAAGTGGTAAGAGTAAGGCCAAAAGGAAGACCTTAAAAAAGATAGATGGATGGCGTGATAAGGGCATTGGATGCACGTGGTTGTCAGTGGAGCAGGGAAGAGAGCATGCAAGAGATAGGAATGAGTGGAGGAAGATTGTGTATGGGTGATGTGTGCCAAAGGGATTTCTTGCACCTGCTAGCACAGTGAACTGTGATGGATGGTTGTGAGAGGAGTTGCCATGTGAAGAAGAAGTGGGGGTACACCAGTTGTGGCTGTCAGGCCTCAATGTAGAATTTCCTTGGCCATCTACCTAGTGGATAAGCCAACCAGGATCATAGGGGTGGACTGTGGCAACCCTTTATATCCAAAGAGCTAAAACGAGTAGTTGAAGTATGTGTGGATCGTGTCAAATTTGTGTTTTCTGGCTCGGCCACCCCCATACAAGGGGGAATGAGGTCATGTACATAAAATGGAGAGGGTGGCTCTGTTAATAAGTGAAGAGATTAGTAAGTGTGGGTGCAATGGAAGGAGGTATCCTCTCGAATAACAGTGGCTAAAATGTGATAGGGATGCGAGGTTTGGGCATTTGTGAGTGCCTATGGTCCTGGCAGTGAAAACAGAGAGGAAGAAAGAGAAGAATTTTGTATGAAATTGAAAGTGTGTGTGGAAGACTTGGGAATGAATTTGAATGAGGTGTTGATGGGAGGGCTAGAGTAGGGAATGAGTCAGTGGATGGTGTAATTGGGAAGTATGTAGTAACTGGTAGGAATGAGAGTGGAGAAAAAATGATAGACTTGTGCACTGAAAGACATGTTTATTGCCAATACTAAATTTAAAAGGAAGGATATGCACAAGCATACATGAGTCATAGTGAATAATGGCAGAACAGTTGACAGAGCATTAATGGATTATATTGTGGTGGACAAGATGGTCATTGGATGAGTACTGAATGTGAATGTACTGTGGTGGAATATTTGATCATTATATAGTGAAAAGTAGAGAGCAAGCAAGAGAAAAGTGAAGAAAGTGGAGAAGAGAGGGAGGAAGAAAGGGATAAAAGTGAGTGTCTTAATAAAAAGAGAAATACTGTGAGTATAATGCTACTCTGAGGAATTTGTGAAATACAGTGAAAGAGAAAATGGAGGAGAGAGTGGAAGAAGAATGGAGTTGTTTCATGGAGGATGTTATGAAGTTTGCATAGAAAGTGGGCAGATGGAGACTAACAGGTGGTTGTAAAAGGAATGCTAGAGAATGGTGGACTGAGGAGGTGAGTGCAGTAGTGGCTGAAAAGCAGCAGGTATTTGAGGTATGGTTGCAGATAGGTAATGTAAAGGCATATGAAAAGTATAATGCAAATAGGAGGCTAACGAAGCATGTGGGGAGGGGGGCAAAGAGAGAAGTGTATGTGAAGTGAGGCAGATGCTTGTCTTAGAATTTTGAAAGGCATAAAAAGCTGTTTTTGAAGGAAGTGAAAAGAGTGAGTATGGTAGGGAGGAGAGGGTGAAAGAAGCAGATGAGCAATTGCTAATAGACAAAATACAGGTGAGAGAGAGAGATGGGCTGAGTATTTCAAGGAACTACTATATGAGAAAGATGATAGATTGGCAGAAATTGTAGTTGTGGAAAATGAATGGAGAATGCCTATATTAGGTGACAAGAAAGATAGAGAAACAACAAAAGAAGAGGTACGTGTGGCAATGAGTGGAATGAAAGGAGGTAAAGCACCAGGAATAGATGAGTGTCATGTTGAATGCTTGTCAAAAGGTGAGGAGGCATTAGAAGCATGGATGGTTAGGTTATTGAATGCATGTTACAGGAATAAGATAGTCCCAGTAGATGGGAGGAGTGCATGTGTAGTTCCAGTTTATAAAGTTAAAGGATATAAATATGAGTGCAGTAGTATTGGAGGAAACAGTTTGTTGAGTGTAGTTGCTAAGATATATGGAAGAGTGAGAGAATTAGGAACTTAGGAAAGGTACCGAGAGATTGATTGGGGAAGAACAGTGTGTGTTCAGGAATTTACAAGAATGTGTGGAGCAGGTGTTTGTGGTAAGATAGAAGGGTGAGAAGCTCTTAGGGAAAAATAGGGACTCTTTTAGGGCTTTTATGGATGCAGAGAAAGTGTATGACAGGGTTGATAAAAAGGCATTGTGGACTGTGTTGCGACTGTAAGAAATAAATGGAAGTTTGTTTTTACAAGAATATTAAAGCTTGTGTGAGAGTCAGGAATGGTATTAGTGATTGGTTTGAAGTGAATGTAGGATTACATCAAGGTTGTGTAATGTCACAGTGATTGTTTAATGCATATATGGATGGAGTGGTAAAGGAAATTAATGAATGAGCAATAGAAATTGGCTTGGAATTGGTGGGCAAGTATGGAAGGGTGTGGAAATTGAATCAAATGCCATTTGCAGATGACACAGCACTGGTGGCTAATACTGAGAATTAATTGAGTTTGTTAGGGTGTGTGAAAGAAGGACGTTGTGGGTGAATATAGGTAAAAGTAAAGTCATGAGATGCACAAGGAGTATTAATGTTGGCAAATTAAATGAAGGAGTGAGTGGGGAGTTGCTTGAAGAAGTTGAGAGTTCTAAATATCTGGGGTCTCAGGTGGCAAGGAATGGATGACTGGATGCGGAGGTAAGTCATAGTGTCAAGGAAGCAAATAAATTTCTAGGTGGGCTGAAAAGTGTGATGAGAAGTAAGAATTTAGAAATTAATGCAAAGAGAAGGATATATGAAGGTGTAATTGTGCCATCAGCATTGTATGGAGCAGAGACTTGAATGTAATTGAAATAAGGTGTTTGAAAAGTATAACTGGTGTATATAGAACAGACAGAGTAAAAGGGCAAAGAGAGTGTGGAGTACAGAAGTGGTTGGAGTAAAGCCAAGAGGATGACCTAGAGTGAGATGGATGGATGGCATGAAAAGGGCATTGGATGTCTGTGAAATGTCAGTGGAGCAGGGAAGAGACCGTGCAAGAGATAGGAATGAGTGGAGGAAGTTTGTGTATAGGTGACGCAGGTCAAAGGGATTTCCTGCACCTGCTTGCTCAGTGATCTGTGATGAAAGGGTGTGAGGGGAGTTGGTTTGTGCTAAAGTGGTGGGAGTAAACCAGCTGAGGCTGTCAGTCCTCACTGTAGAATATCCTTACCCACCTACCCTGTGAATAACTCAGACAGGGTGCTAGGGGGCAAATGTGGCAACCCTTTATCCCCAAGGAGCTAAGAGGAGTGGTTGAGGTATGTGTGGATCGTGGTGAAGGTGTGTTTTGGCTAGGACACCCCCCTTACAAGGATAATTGGGGCCATGTACATATATGGATATATGTAGATAGGGATTACCACACTTCTGTTACTTTATATACAAAATCACAAATAACTAATTAAATAAGCCAGTTATTTGTGTGACTAGACTAGTGGTTCTCAAAAATTTTCACTCCCTTCTCCCTTTAGGAAGTTTCAACATGTTCGTGGCCCTCCCTCCTTCCAATTTCTCCCGAGCCTTTCCACAAATAACGAAACGAAAACATTACATTATGATAACAGGAAATTTTTAGGCCTACATCTGCACCGCGTACTTAGTAACTGCACGTATAGATGCTTTCTCAGGTAAAGTCCCGATGTCACAGACAGGGTCTGGACCTGTGAAATCTTGAATAAGTCGTCAAGAACTGTAGATACATATAAGGCCGTGGCTCCCTTAAATGCTTGCCATGGCCCTCGGTTGAGAACCACTGGACTAGATGAAGGAAAGACAACATTATGGTCACTCCTCGACCAACTTCCCGTCCTTCCCCTATCGCCTTGCCCTTTCCCTAAAAATCATCGCCATTGGGAGTCTCTTCCATCTCTCTCATGCAGTGTCCTTAGGCCTAAAAAAAATCACATTTGAAGCTTGATATCACTGGATCGAGGACACTGTAACTACTTTACCAATATCACAATAAAGAATTCATATACATTTATAAAATATCTCTCAAGCATTAATGTTTCCATTTTTTTTGAACGAAAAGCATACGAGTTTAACCAAATATCTCATTAACATTTCACATTATTTATTTGGAACATTTTATTGCAATGACAAAATATTTTTCTTGGTTTTTAATATATCACAAAATATCCTTTAAAAATAATTAATTAAAATATTTCTGTAAACTGCGGGAAGACAATTATATGGCAAAGCTCTAGTCCTGTTTATATATATACATACATATATATATATATATATATATATATATATATATATATATATATATATATATATATATATATATATATATATATATATATATATATATATATATATTACGATTATGACACTAGGACAGGCAAGGATATTGTTCTCATCAGTAAAGGCCCGGGCACGAAGAAAACATTAAGGCAAAGGAAAATTAAAAGGCTAAGGACAAGGGAGAGATGAGGTAATAATACACTATAGGAAAACGATAGGCTGAAAGAATAGTCAAAGTACCAAGAACCTAGAAATATGGCAGGATTAGGCCCTGAGATGACAATAGATCCGTTTTTTGATAGAAGATTGGTTATAAGTATTAAGAAAGACAGAAGAAGAAAGTGAGTTCCAGAGTCTGAAGATAGATGGGAAGAAGCAGTCGCTGCACTGACCAATCCGCAAGCTACAAGTCTCCACACAGTACCTGTGAGACGATACTGCTTGACGAGTGTTATGTGGCTTCAGCAGGGATGGAAGTAGTAGTGATAGAAAAGAAAAAGGGATGATACCTTACGGCGAAGAGAAAGAAAATCCAGATTGGAAATAAGAGAAGGGTCATTAATGAGTCTGATTGCCTTAGATTCAACCCTATCAAGGAAATAAGTATAAGAAGAAGCACCCCAGCTGTGTGAGCAGCATTCTAAGCAGGGGTGGATAAGACCTTTACAGATTTTAATTTAACTGTTATAAAGAGGAAGAGTAATGACGAAAATAAAACAGAACCTCCAGTATTTTGGATGCAGATTTAAGCATTTAGATTTTGTGGATTCCTAATATGTTAAAAGAATTAAGAGGGCAAATATCATTAGTCTCAAAGACAAAAAGCTGTCAGGAGGAGAAGAAGATAAAGAGATAAGCAGAAACTGTGTCTTGGAGGCATTAAATTTAAATAAAGCTTGGCTGCCCTACTCAGATACCTTCTGGAAATCAGATTTGAAAGTAGAAGAAAGAGGGATAAGAGAATGATTACGAGTAGCAGATGAAAATTGTGAAGAAAAGGGAGAGGAAAAATGAAGGGTAGAATCGTCGGCAAAGGCGTGCAGAAGAGAGGAGTATGGGGACTGAAGATCGTTGATGAAGAGAAGGAACAGAGTTGGTGAAAGAACAGAGCCCTTTTAAACACCACTGGTAACAGGAAATGGACTAGATATTGCACCATCAACAACCACAGATATAAAATGGTCAGAAAGAAAACTGGAAATCAGAGAACAGAGAGAAGGGGTAAAGCCATAAGCAGAGAGTTTGGCCAACAAAGACTTGTGCTAGATTCTGTCAAAAGCATTAGAAATATCAAGGGAAGTGACAAAGGATTCCCCATAGTTCCTCAGAGAAGATGAGGAAGATAGGACATGAGGTCACTAGTGGATCTTGCCTTGTGGAAGCCATACTGGTGATCAGAAATTAGATTCAAGACCTTTCAAAAAGTGAAAATTGAGGATAGTATCGAAAACTTTACCCATAGAAGATGTTAGGGCAATAGGTCGGTAGTTTGAAGGAATAGAGCGATCACCCATCTTAGTAACAGATTGCACTAGAGCATGCTTCCAAGATGAGGGATAAATATTGGTTATAAGAATGAGGCAAAAAAGATGGCAAAGCATGGGACACAGTTTACCTGCTAACTCCTTAAGAAACCTTGCAGGATACCATCTGGACCAGATGCCTTGTTTGTTTTTTTCGAGCGAAGAACCTTATGAACTTAGCATGAAGAAAGGATAAGGGAGGGCATAGGTTTAAAGAGAAGTAAGGACTGAGGGACAGGTGTGCTGGAATTATGTACGAAAGAGTTGGCAGAAAAATGAGAGCCAAAGAAAGAGGTTTTATCAGTAGGAGAGCAAGAATGAGAGGGGAAAGCTTGAGTTACAGAAGTTTTTTGAGAGGTTTTTGGGTAAGGACTAGAAATATTTATCAGCGGTAGAGAAGTTAAGCTCATCAACTTTCCCTCTTATAAAGAAAGCTTTAGACCTCTGAATCTGAACAGTACAGTGATTCCTAGCTGTAATAAAAGAAGAGCGAGTTAAATCAGAAACAGAGGCTTGGTATGACCGATGTGCCCAATCCCTGGCCTGAACAGCCATGGAGCAGGCACAGTCAAACCAAGGATATGGGGATAAAAAGTTTTTGTAGAGGAGAAGATGAACATCTCCATTCCAG
>JAXCGZ010010498.1:22500-28613 GCA_037179515.1 Halocaridina rubra | reverse complement strand
TAAAATAGGCAAGTCCACAAATGAAAAGTCCGAAGATAATAATGACTTGATTATTAATCAACCACATAATTGCCAGCCTCCAGCTGAAAGAAATATTATCAATAATTTTAGACCGCACCCAATCGATTTAGTCACACTTATTCTTATCATAAAGAACCTCAAACCAACAAACTCTTGTGGTTCCGATGGGATACAACTTCGCTTCCTAATTGACTCATTGCCAGTTACAGTATTTTTCATTTTAGTCATTGTTAATACATCCATTGTTACAGGCATTTATCCTAACCTCTGGAAGCATCCCTATATCATCCCCGTTTTTAAGAGTGGAGATACTAATAATGTTGAAAATTATAGGCCAATCTCTCTTCTCAGCATTCTGTCTAAAATACTTGAGAAGGTAGTTGCCACCCAGTTAATAAATTTCCTTGAATCAAATTGTCTATTATGTGAAGAACAACACGGTTTTCGGCCTAAACTTTCGACCGAGACGGCCCTACTTAAAATTACTGATAAAATTTATAGTAATGTTGAAAATAAGAAAATATCACTTTTATTATTGTTAGATTTGTCTAAAGCATTTGACAGTGTACACCATCAAATTCTAATGAGAAAACTTTCCAAAGTTCATGTTGACTCATTTTGGTTCGAAAATTATCTGAAAGATCGAATTCAATCAGTTCGAATGGGCTCGACTCTCTCTTCTTCTTTAGATATCAGTTTTGGCGTTCCTCAGGGTTCAATTTTGGGTCCTCTGCTTTTCCTAATATATGTTAATGATTTACCTCAATTTATAAGAGATTGCCTACTTGTTATGTATGCTGATGACACCCAGATTATGCTTACTGGTGACATTGATAGAATTCCTGAGATCTTAAAAAGGGCTGAAGATATATTAAACTGTGCCAAAAGTTATTTTAACAGTAATGGTCTTTTACTGAACGAAAATAAAACTAAATTGGTTATTTTTGGATCAAATCAATACCTGTCCCGCATTCCTGAGAACATCAGTATAAATTTCAACAATGTTTCACTCTTCCCATCTAATAAGGTTAAAAATCTAGGAGTTATTATGGACAGTACCATGACATTTAATTTTCATATCGATGAACTACATAAAAAAGTGAACGGGACCCTTATTTACTTGAACAGAGTCTATGAAAGATTCGAGCCTGATTGTAGGGTAATTGTAGTACAAACATTGATTTTAAGTATTCTCAACTACTGTCTGAGTGTTTGGGGTTCCACGACTAAGACCCAGATGTTAAGAGTGAAAAGGCTCCAGAATTTTGCTGCAAGAGTTGCCATAGGGGGGGTGCATAAATATGATCACGTGACTCCCCTCTTTGAGAGATTGGGTTGGCTAAGGATGGACATGAAGTTCATATATAATATCTGTCTTTTAGTTTTTAAAATAAATCATGGAATATTACCGGAATGGCTCTTCTCATTGCCAACAGTTAATCAAGTGCGTATCAATAACGTCAACACCAGATATCAGAATTCTTTTTACGTGCCCAGAACTTCCACTGATATTTGGGCAAGAGCCTTAAATGTAATGGGCCCGAGACTTTGGAACTCTTTACCCGCAAACTTAAGAAGCTGCCAAACATTACCCTCACTTAAATCTCATCTTTTAAATCACCTACTTAATAAGTGATTTTAGTCTCATTATTATCCTCCCATTGGGTAGACGAAGTGTGCGTATGCTTATTTTAATGTGTAAATATTTTGATTTTGTGCTTTGCAAATTTCATTTGTTTTATTTTGACATTTTACATTGTAATTTGTAATTAGATTAATTATCATGTAATAGCCATTTTTGATGGAATAAAGTTTTTGACTTTGACTTTGACTCTCTTCTTGAATGTTCTTTCTTTTTCCTGTGATTGGGGACAAAAATACTCGTCTCTACGTTCCCCTGCATATCAAAAATTCGACTTAATGGGACTGGACAAGGGGACTTATAAACCTCTCCTTTCGTATTTTTTTTACGGATAAAGTCCAAGGCATACAATAAGAAGGCAATGGTTTTCAGGATCATATGAATATTTATCGTGAGAAAAGAGAGATGTAACCGGGAGTGATGGTGTTATTTGGAGACGTGAGCCACTCAGGGTTATTTCCCTATAGTCTAGAACAGAGAGAGAGAGAGAGAGAGAGAGAGAGAGAGAGAGAGAGAGAGAGAGAGAGAGAGAGAGAGAGAGAGAGAGAGAGAGAGAGAGAGAGAGAGTATATAACAAGATTGGCAGAAGGTATTCCCTCCTCATCCCTATTCTGATCATTGGATCAGTTATCTCTCAATTTGCCCTCTTTTGTTGCCGAGGTCAATGGGCTGTCCTGCATCTCTCTCTCTCTCTCTCTCTCTCTCTCTCTCTCTCTCTCTCTCTCTCTCTCTCTCTCTCTCTCTCTCTCTCTCTCTCTCTCTTTCTATCTATCTATCTATCTATCTTTATATATATATATATATATATATATATATATATATATATATATATATATATATATATATATATATATATATATATATATATATATTAGTGCCCTGTGGGGCGGGCACAATATCAAAGAATAGCCTCACCGTATTCCCTGCGTGTCGTAAAAGGCGACTAAAAGTGGACAGGGCGGGGGGACTAGGAATCCCCCCCCCTTGTACCAACCTCCTGTGAGACGTCAAAGAAGAAGGGGAGTAGAGGGGAGAATAACTTCTCCCCAAACTGTTTTCCTTTTTTGATGTCGGCTACCCCCCAATTTAAGGGGGAAACAGCCAAGGTATATATATATATATATATATATATATATATATATATATATATATATATATATATATATATATATATATATATATATAGAAGAAGATTGTGCTTTGATGACGCGGTCCAAAGGGATTTCTCGCACCTGCTAGCTCAGTGAAAAGTGATGGACGGGTGTAAGGGAAGTTGCCATGCGATGAAGCGATAGGGGTAAATCAAGTTGCAGCTGTCGGGCCTCATTGTAGAATATTCTTGACCGCCTACCTTGTGGATGACCCAAGCAGGGTGGAAGGAGTGGAGACGCGGCAACCTTTTATCCCCAAAGAGCTGAGAGGAGTGGTTGAGGTAGGTGTGGATCGTGGTGAATGCACGTTTCTTGTTTCGGCCACCCCCTTGCAAGGGGGAATAAGGCATGTGTGTATATATATATATATATATATATATATATATATATATATATATATATATATATATATATATATATATATATATATATATATATATATAAACTAGAGATCTTCATAAGTATACATGCGTCAAAGTAGGTAATGGTAGAGTTTTTGATAGACTATTAATGGATTATGTCATGGTGAACATGAGGGTGAGTGGAAGCGTATCACATGCGAATACATTGAGAGGAGCTAATGGTGGAAATTTTTATTTGCATTTAGTGGAAGGTAGAGTGATAATGGAAGAAAGATGGAGAAAGTTGAGAAGGGCAGAGGAAGATATATGCTCAAAGTGATCAAACTGAATAAGAAGAAGATGGACTGTGAGTATAAAGCTAGTCTGAGATATGTAATGGAAAAGACAGTGGAGAAGAGAGTGGAAGAGGAATGAAAGTGTTTTAAGAAGGAAGTTCTGAAGTGTGCAGAGGTAGTGTGTGGGATGAAAGGAATGGCTGGGAGCAGGAGGAAGGGTGATGAATGATGAAAAGAAGAGGTGGGAACAGAAGTGGCTGAAAAGAATCAGGCACGTTGGTATGGGCCCAGAGAGAAAATGTGGAGGCACAGGAGTCGTATGGTGTGAAGAGGAAGTTAGCAAAACACATGGTGAGGGAGTCAAAGAGAAAAGCGGAAGTGAGTTGTGGTAGATGCCTGTCTGAAAAATTTGAAAGGAATAAAAAAATGTTTCTGAAGGAATTGAAAAGTGAGGAAAGGTGAGTCTGGTATTGAGGAGAGGGAGAAGCGAGTAGATGGACAATTGCTGGGAGATAAAAAAAAAAAAAAAAGTGGTATGGGTTGAGTATTTCAAGGAACTGCTAAATGTGAAAGATGATCGAAAGGCTGAGATTGTTGTAAAATATGCATGGAGAATGCCAATGTTAAATGAGGAGATTGATAGGGAGATCACAAGGGAGGAGGTACAAATGGCACTAATAGTAATGAAGGCAGTAAAACACCAGGAATAGGAGGTGGGTGTCATGCAGAAAGTGTGCCAAAAGGTAAAGATAGTTGAATGGATGGGAGGCTGTTAAATGTATGCCTCTGGAAAGGGAGGGTCTCAATTAAATGGAGGAGTGCATGTGTCGTTCTACTTTATGAATGGAAAGGAGAAGTTTGAATGAGTAGTTTTAGTGGAATTAGTTTGTGGTTGGTAAGGTATATGGAAGAGTGTTTATCAGTAGAATTAGGAATGCAGTGAGAGATTGATTGGGGGGAAAACAGTGTGGATTTTGAAGAGGAAGAGCGTGTGATGATCAGGTGTTTGTGGTAAGACAGGTGTGTGAGAAGCATTTAGAGAAAGGTAAGGACACTTATTTGGGTTTTATGGACTTAAAGAAACCGTATGGTAGGGATGTTAGAGAAGTAATGTGAAGTGTATTGCCAATATATGGAATAAGTGGAAGTTTACTGAATGTGGTTAAGAGTTTTTGCATGAATAGTGGAGCCTTTGTTAGAGTCGGGAATGGTAAGAGTTATTGGTTTGAGGTGAATGCGAGGTTACGTCTAGGTTGCGTAATGTGGCCATGGTTGTTTGCTGTGTATATGGATGGATTTGCAAGAGAAGTAAATGAGCTCAGCAGAGGCTTGAAATTAGTTGTTGAAAGTGGAAGTTTGAGAAAAATGAATCATTTGCTATATATTTAGATGACAAGGCACAGATGGCTGATTTTGTGGATGAACTGGAAAAACTTGGTGATTAAATTGTTAGGGTGTCTGAAACAAGGAAGTTCCGGATTAATATTGGTTAAGGTAAAGTCATGAGATGTACGAGGAATGTTAATGCTGGCAGACTGGATATGAGTAAATGGAGAAAAGCTTGAGGAAGTTTAGAGTTTTAAGCATCAGGGGTCACATGTAGGAGGGACCGGATGATTGGATGCGGAGGTAAGTCATAAAGTGAAGGAAACAATTAAATATTCAGGTGGCATGAAAAGTGTGATGAGAAATAGGTATTATATGTGAGAGTCTGCCAACAGCTTTGCATATAGCAGAGACTTGGAATACAAGAGAGAATAAAAAATTAAGAAGTGGAATGTAATGAATACGAGGTGTTTGATGAGATGACTGGTGTATATAGATACGTGAGGAGGTAATGCAGAGAGCGGGTGTTAAATGAAAGCTGTCAGAATGTTATATCAGAAAGTATTGAGGTGAGGTGATCACTTCAAAAACTTTAGTGATGATTGATTAGGAACGAGAGTTTCTAGGGTAGAAGTAATTGCAGTATTGCCGAAAGGAAGTCCTTAAATGAGATGGATAGATGGGGTGAAAAAAGCACTAGATGCTCGCGGTATATCAGTGAAGCAGGGAAGAGAAAGTGCAAGAGATAGGAATTAATGGAAAGAGATTGTGCATAGGCCTATGTGGTGCACACCAAATGAAATTCTCTCACCTGTCAGCAAAGATAACTTGGACGGTTGGGTGGTGGAGGTAGCCATGTGATGGAGCGGTTGGAGTAGACCAGCTACGGCTATTGGGCCTCATGGTAGAAGATCCATGCCCACCTACCCTCTGCATGACCCAAGCTGTGTGGTGAGGGGGAATCGTGGCAGCTATTTATCCACTAGGAGCTAAGAGGAGTAATCAATGTATATTTGACCTATTATGAATGAGCGTTCTCTGGCTCAGGTACCCCCCTTTCAAGGGATATTATTGCCATTGTGTGCATATATATATATATATATATATATATATATATATATATATATATATATATATATATGTGTGTGTGTGTGTGTGTGTGTGTGTGTGTGTGTGTGTGTGTGTGTGTGTGTGTGTGTGTGTATGTGTGTGTGTGTGTGTGTGTGTGTTCATTTCGTTTTATTTTAGTTTTGATTTTGATTTTTGTCTTTTCTCCTGTTTCCTAGTTACCTAATCTATCTCCTAATTTTCTTTCCAGATCTCCCTTTCTTTTTTC
>JAXCGZ010010498.1:10000-15000 GCA_037179515.1 Halocaridina rubra | reverse complement strand
TCAAGCTTGGGCCTTCTTGCACTTGTACCCATTCTCATTACCTTACATTTTGAGGTATTGAATTTCATTAGCCACTTTTCTGACCACTCATGCAGATTATTTAGATCCTCCTGAAGTTCTCTACCATTGTTCTCGTTTTTTACTTTCTTCACAATCTTTGCATCATCTGCAAACATATTCATGAATGAATTTACAGACTCTGGTAGGTCATTTACATATACAAGGAACAAAAGTGGCCCTAAAACTGAACCCTGTGGAACTCCACTACTAACTCTTCTCCATTCAGACACTGAGTGTCTTACTCTAACTCTCTGTTCCCTTCCTTCTAAGTAAGTTTTTATCCATTCCAAGACATTTCCACCTATTCTAGCCATTGATTGCAGCTTCCTAATAAGTCTCCCATGTGGAACAGTGTCAAACGCTTTCTGGAAGTCTAGGAATATGCAATCTGCCCAGCCCTCTCTTTCCTGTAAGATTTGGCTTACCTCATCATAAAATTCTAATAAGTTTGTTACTGTTGATCTTCCTTCTCTGAAGCCATGTTGCCTCACTGACAAAAAGTTGAAGGATTCCAAGTGAAGAGAGATATGTTTCCTTAGTAGTTTCTCCATAAGTTTGCAAACTATGCTGGTCAAGGAAACTGGTCTATAGTTCAGAGCCGTATCCCTCCTTCCCTTTTTGAAGATAGGTATCACATTTGCTTGTTTCCAGCATCTTGGAATCTCCCCCGACTCCAGTGACTCCTTAAATATGATACTTAGTGCCACTGATATTGTGTTTGCGCATTTTTTAAGCACATGAGGGGATATGTCATCAGGACCTGTAGCTTTATGAACATCTAAATCCATCAGCGCTTTGCATACCTCTGTGGCTGTAAGGTTGATGTTCTCTAATACCGGCCCTTGAGCTTCTATCACTGCAATCTGAGGGGGTGGGGTATTTTCTACTGTAAATACTGACTGAAACTCCTTGTTCAATTCTTTGCAGATCTCTTCGTCCGTCTCAGTGATGCTTCCATCCGCTCTCTTTAGCCTTAAAACCTGTTCTTTTACCTTCAGTTTTCCTCTGATAAAGCTGTGGAAAAGCTTGGGATTTTCTTTAGCCTTCCTGGTGATGTCCCTCTCATAATCTTTCTCTGCCTCTCTCCTTTTACTTAGGTAGTCGTTTCTTGCTCTTTTGTAGGTTTGCCAGGCATTTATGTTTTTTCTCCTCCTATACCTTTTCCAGCATTTGTCTCTCCACTCCTTAGCTCTTTTACACCCATTATCGAACCATTTCTCTCTGGCATGAATTACACCTACTTTGGTGACAGGTATGCAGCAATCTACTATCTTCCCATATTTCTCACAAAAGATGTCATACATTTCTTGTACAGATTTGTTGTAAAATAAGGTTCTCCAGTCAATAACTGCAAAAAGCTCATTCATTTTGATGTAATCTCCTTTCTGATAGTTCCTCCTCATGTCCTCAGTGCCTCTACTCTTAGGAAGAATGTCTTCAGTGATATACTCCATCAACAACACACAGTGGTCACTCTTTCCAATTGGTGGTTCATACTCAATATTTTCAATATCCAACACATTATCTGTGAACACCAGATCAAGTAGTGATGGCTCATCCCCACCCCTGGCTCTTGTTGGTTCCATTACATGTTGTGTGTGTGTGTGTGTGTGTGTGTGTGTGTGTGTGTGTGTGTGTGTGTGTGTGTACTTAGGGAGTTGCGGAATGTAGCACTGAAGGCCTAACAAGAGTTAAAAACATAATTCATTCTTAATCTAGTACTTTCTAAATCCGTTCATTGAAAGTGGAAAATGGCATTGCAGAGATTAGAAAGAAGAGAATAAAATATATTCAGTATTGAACGAAAGAGGACTAGAGTAATATGGGATTCATTATTAAAAATAGAAGGGAATAAGTTATTGTAATTGATAGGGGGAGAAGATTTCATTTAAGAAACGATCAGTTAGGGAAGGGAATCGTTCTATATATATTATGATCTTTATATTATTATTATCGTTATTATTATTATTATTATTATTATTATTATTATTATTATTATTATTATTATTATTGTAATTATTATTATTATTATTATTATTATTTTTATTATTATTATTATTATTATTATTATTATTATTATTATTATTATTATTATTATTATTATTATTATTATTATTATTATTATTATTATTATTATTATCATTATTATTATTATTAATATTATTATTATTATTATTATTATTATTGTTATTGTTATTATTATCAGTATTGCAATTATTATCATTATTATTTTCGTTATTATTATTATTATTATTATTATTATTATTATTATTATTATTATTATTATTATTATTATTATTATTATTATTATTATTATTATTAATATTATTACTATTATTATTATTATAATAATTATTATTATTATTATTATTATTATTATTATTATTCCGGTTTTACGTCACGGACTCCCTTTTCTACCAAGGGCTAGAACGGTTGCCTTCTTGCGAAGGACTTGTTTTGGTAGATGTGATCGTTACCCTGACTGCATGCCCTTGCTAACATCAGACCGTGACGGGGCGCGAACCATCGGCCTGACGCCTCAGAGTCGCGGACGCTACCGCTTCAGCCACGGTGACTACATTATTATTAATATTATTATTATTATTATTATTATTATTATTATTATTATTAATATTATTATTATTATTATTATTATTATTATTGTAATTATTATCATTATTATTTTCGTTATTATTATTATTATTATTATTATTATTATTATTATTATTATTATTATTATTATTATTATTATTATTATTATTATTATTATTATTATTATTATTATTATTATTTGTGAATTAACTTTTTTTTTAATTCGCCTCTTAATAATTAGAAAAACTATATTGGGACTTCTCTAATATTCGTGACAGAAATGTTTACTATTTTACCCCCGAGGTGATTAGGCATCGGAAAAAGAATCACATGCTTTGTATTTCTCTCATATGGGCCGACATTTATTGATATGACAAGGAATAGTAGTTGAAACCAGCCTTCGGGGGTGCAAACCAGCACAAGTCGGTCCTGTCCCAAGTATGGGCAACTGGTGAGGGGTTAGCGGTAGGAGAGGCATCTAGCCATAAAACTTATTTTGCCGAAACCGTGAATTGTATTAAGGAGGACGAGTGCGAAAGTTATGGGAGAGTTTAACAAAAGTGTATTGAGACCAGCTATGTTTATGGAGATGAGACGTGGCTAATAAAGAAAGACTCAAGAACGAAGGAAATGGCGGAGATGCGGATGTTGAGATGGATATGCTGAGTTCCATGAAGAGAGAAGATTAGAAATGATGACACGAGAGGGACTATTAAATTAACAGAGGTTACAGACATACTACAAGAAAGAATATTACAATGGTTCGGCCGTGGGATGCCAAGAGAAGACCATGTGTGTGTGTTTATAGGAGGGTTTTGGATATGGAGATCGAGGAGACGAGAGGAAGAGGAAGGGGTCTTATCAAGAGGGTCTGCCCCTCTCTTTCCTCTCTATTTCATTTTCGTTAATTTCCCGCAATATCCTTCCCATCCTATCCCCCCCCTCTCTAAGGATGACAGCCTGAATAGGGCTAAGAGAGTTTACTCGAAGTCGCCACTAATTCCTCCCCTGTCCTATTCCAGTTATCCAGTTATCCAAGAGGAAGGTTGAAATTTCGATGGACAGATGATAGAGCAAATGATAAGCTGGTCAAGGGGATAAGGGAACAGAGTACGTGGGACAAGAAAGGTGGAAAAAACCAGCTAGATATAGCAACCCCATATAAAAATGGGTGTAACCTGAAGTCAATAAGGAAAAGGGACATTACTGGCCTCTTTTAATAGCTAACTCCTGCAAACTCAACGTGGTTAGTGAATACTCTATGGCTGGAGGGCCAACTGGAGGGTGAGACCAGTGTCCTTCTTAGGCCCAGAGAAAATTGAATGCATCACTGAGGGAGTAACCCGGCTCAATTCGGTGTCGGTCCCAAGCCTTCTCAAAATATCAAAGGAGAGAGTTCTTGTCATGAAGGGAAATCGGCCAAAACTAATACTAGTCTCGAATTGGTTTAAGAGTAACAGCGACCCCTAATGAACGTGGGAAATTGTTGATAAAAATTTGGGGATCAAGTCAGTTTAACTCTGTACTGGTCATAAACCGGCTCTATATAGCAAAGGAAATGGTCTGTGACAGGAGAGACAGTCGGTTGTAAAACTTTGATAAAAGCATATAGTAGCCTACAAGAAGCTAGTGAAAAACAGCGACCCCATACAAACACGAGGAAAGCTTCTGTTAAAGAAAAAGACACAGTATTAGAATCTAAGTCGAGGTTACTGGTGGAGCAAGCTAGCTCAACCTGGTGCCGATTCCAAACCTGCTCAGTGGATCAGATGATTGGGTTGGGGTCTGGAAGGGCATTTGGTAGTAAATCTATGAGTCGAAATTAACTATTAGCCTCCAAGAGGCTAGTGAGAACCAGCGACCCTTGTGAACTTGGGGAAAATATGCTGTTAAGTAAACAAAAAAATAAAGAGCTATAACAGCTTTGACAAGGGTCCGGTTTGGATATCTTAGATATGGTGAAAATTAGATTTTAGTCCAGCTACTAAAGGAGTAAGCCAACTTTATTATTGGCTGTCCTAAGCCGGGTAAAGAAGAGGGTTGTTGTCAGGAAGGAGATCTACCCATAAAATTCCAAACCAACACCAACCATTAGTATCCAGAGATGTTGCTAAGAAACAGCGATTAAATATGAGCTTTAGAAAAACCATTTACAAAGAAGCTAAGTTAGGAGTTGGTTAGGTTAGGTAGTTGAAGTTTCATAAGTTACAGTATCGTCCTGCAGTTTAAACTTTAAAAGAATTATGCCACTGAAGATTTCTAAACTCTCACTATTACCTGAATCGCATTCTTCAAATCATGAGTTCGCCTTCCAGGGGTGGTTTACATAGAATCTTTTCGCCAGAAGC
>JAXCGZ010010497.1:27500-28637 GCA_037179515.1 Halocaridina rubra | reverse complement strand
AATCTTAATGAGGCCCCATCCCCTGATCTTCTGTCATTATCTTCTTTATCTCCCCTTTGTCTGGAAGTATTCCGTAACGAAAATTTTTCTTCTCTTCTTCATTTCTTTCATCATTTAACCTTCTTGCCTCTTGCAACAAGTTTTTGATCTTTCCCATCTCTTCCTGTGTTCTGTATCGTCTAATGAACACTTCTTTGCATTCTTGAAGGTCTTTTAGACTTTTTTTTCTCAACAATATTTCCCTACATGTCTCCCCTCTCTCAAAGGTTACTTTTGTTGGTCTCGGCTTTCCTTCCCTCGAATATTTACCTAGTTGGTGTATGTTTACAATATCCTCAGGACCACATACTACTCCAAGCTTTCTTATCAGGTCTACAACTTTAGCTTTATTTTCTTCAAGTCTCCCCTGCCATGTTGGCTCCTGGGATTCACTTATGCCTGAGATTACCACTGTCTTCTCCTTATCAAGTGCCTGTCTGATGAGTGGGTTTGCCCTTTCCATCACAACGTCTTTCATTTTTTCGATTACTGTCTCTTTATAGTCAACTGTTTGTATGTTTTCCAGTGCCACCACCTTTACAGCCTCTTTTACTGCCACATTCCCCTTTAGTGCATCAGCAAAGGACGTTTTCATGGCATCATTTTCCATATTCAGCTCCTGGAACTCTTTTCTGAACTGTTCAATGTTTTCCTTAATCTGAACATTCCAAGCAGCAATCTCGTCTCTCTCAGAAGATAGCAGTGAACTAACATCTAATTCCTTTAGGTTGTCATTTAGCTGTTTGTTTTTATCTTCTTGTTTAGAAATTCTAGATTCTAGTTGACTCTTTTCCCCTTCCAGCTTCTTTATTCTTTTTTCTAGTTCCTTTCTCTCCTGCCCTTGTGCTTTATTTGCTTCCTCCAAAGATCTTATTTGTTCTCTGAGTGTTTCATTCTCTTTCATTTCTCCATCCATATTCCGAATTTTATCATCAAGGCTTGTAACCATTTCCTCTAACTTCTTGATTCTCTGTTTAAGTCCTCTGATGACTACCCCTTCTCCCGACCCATGGGTGGGAGAGGTTTGGGACAGAGATGGCTTCATTTTTATGTTCTCCCTCTCACAGAATATAGAAAGAAGACGGAAAAAAAAAAAAA
>JAXCGZ010010497.1:22500-25000 GCA_037179515.1 Halocaridina rubra | reverse complement strand
ATATATATATATATATATATATATATATATATATATATATATATATATATATATATATATATATATTTATATTTATATATATATATATATATATATATATATATATATATATATATATATATATATATATATATATACATGTATATATATATATATATATATATATATATATATATATATATATATATATATATATATATATATATATTTATATATATATATCAGAACATTCATGGCTACTCTGGCTGCAAATTCTCTCCTCACATTCGTTCTTGGTGAGAGCAAGAACTGGTTTGAGGAGAGAATTTACAGCCAGAGTAGATATGAATGTTCTGAGATGGTTTGGCCATGTGGATAGGATGGATGATTAAAGACTGCTGAAAAAGGTAATGAATGCGAGACTTGATGGGAGAAATGCTAAAGGGAGGCCTAGGTTTGGGTCGATGGATGCAGTTAGGAGAGCCCTGAATGATAGGAGGATGGATGTTAGAGAAGCAATTGAGCGTGCTCGGAATAAGAAGGAGTGGCGAACGATTGTGACGCAGCTCTGATGGGCATCTGCTGTTTCCACTTGGCTACCTTTTACAGATGTAGCCCTTTGGTAGGGGCAGTAGGAGAGTTGGCATTTATAAAGCCGGGAGGATGGGCTATGGCACTCCAGTAGTGCCATCTGAATTGTCATTAGCTCCCTCATCATTGCCCATAGAGGAAAGTAATCCCCTTATTGTTTTTTTTATGTCGGCTACCCCCCAATTGGGAGAGACAGCCAAGGTAGATATATAGATAGATTATTTGTTGGCTTTGGCTACCTGAAAAAGTGAATGACAGTTCTGGAGATCTCCGTTACTTTCGAGTATATTTATTTATTTATCTTCGTGCTCAGGCCCGATGAGGGTAGATTTATTTTATTTAATTATTTTTTGCTTGTCCTGGTCTCACAATCATAAGAAAAGAGTGAACTAATTTACAGAAACTGAAGAAGCGATATATATATACACTAAGACATAAGAAAAAAGTATTTAGCAAATCTCTACAGTGGGAATACGTGAATGGCAACAATTTAAATTCCAGGTGAAAGTTATTATATTTCCGGCAAGATACATTTAATATTCAATAATTATGATAATGATAATAATAATAATGTAGTCGCCGTGGCTCAGTCGGTAGCGTCTCCGACTCTGATGCGTCAGGTCGAGGGTTCGCGCCCCGTCACGGTCTGAGGTTAGCAAGGGCATGCACTCAGCGTAAGGATTACATCTGCCAAAACAAGTCCTTCGCAAGAAGGCAACCGTCCTAGCCCTTGGTAGATAAGGGAGTCCGTGACGTAAAACTGGAACATGATAATGATAATAATAACAACAACAATAATAATAATAATAATAATAATAATAATAATAATAATAATAATAATAATAATAATTATAATAATAATAATAAAAAATAATAATGATAATAATAATAATAATAATAATAATAGCAATAATAATAATAATAATAATAATAATAATAATAATAGTAATAATAATAATAATAATAATAATAATAATAATAATAATAATAATAATAATAATAATAATAATAATAATAATAATAATAATAATATAATAATAATAATAATAGTAATAATAATAATAATAATAATAATAATAATAATAATAATAATAATAATAATAATAATAATAATAATAATAATAATAATAATGATAATGATGATGATGATTATTGGAGGAGTGCATGTGTAGTTCCAGTTTACAAAGGGAAGGGAGATAAGTATGAGTGTAGTGATTTTAGGGGAATTAGGTTGCTGAGTGTAGTTGGTAAGGTATATGGAAGGATGCTAATCGAGAGAATTAGGATAGGTACTGAGAGATTGATTGGGGAAGAACAGTGTAGGTTCAGGAGAGGAGGAGGCTGTGTGGATCAGGTGTTTGCGGTAAGACAGATATGTGAGAAGTACTTGGAGAGAGGTAGGGACAATTTTTGGGCCTTTATGGATTTAGAAAAAGCGTATGACAGGGTAGATAGAGAGGGGTTGTGGAGGGTGTTGCGACTGTATGGAAGTGGAAGTTTGTTGAATGCGGTGAAGAGATTGTGCATGAATAGTAGAGCATGTGAGAGAGTTGAGAGTGGTATGAGTGATTGGTATGAGGTAAATGTTGGGATAAGTCAAGGTTGTGTAAATGTCGCTATGGTTGTTTAATGTGTATATGGATGAAGTGGTAAGGGAAGTAAATGAAAGAGTATTAGACAGAGGCTTGGAAATAGTGAATGAGGATGGAAGGTTGTGGAAATTGAGTCAGTTGCTATTTGTGGATGATACTGTACTGGTTGCTGATACTGAAAATGAATTGAATCATTTCGTGACTGAGTTTATTAGTGTGTGTGAAAGAAGGAAGTTGTGGGTGAATATTGGTAAAAGTAAAATCATGAGATTCACGAGGAGTGTTAATGTTGGCAGATTAAATGTAGGAGTGAATGCCGAGTTGCTTGAAGAAGATGA
>JAXCGZ010010496.1:22500-25000 GCA_037179515.1 Halocaridina rubra | reverse complement strand
AACTTATGATTACTCAGCCAAGGCGCTACCAACTACACCACAAAACGTCTTAAAAGGGTATCAGACCTTACATCTTATATCTGCTATACTGGGAATGAACGCATTCTATCTGAATGCCACTATATTCATATTACAGTTTCCCCCAACCTCACTCGGTTTTCGTATTTCCATTTAATTCCCTTTTAAGATCTGTGGTGTAGTTGGTAGTGCCCTAGCTTAGTAATTATAAGTCCTATGTTCAAGTCCCTGTCGGGTTAAAAATTATTCATGCTTTCACATATGGTAATGTGCTTATTTGATTATTGCTGGTCCCTAATGAGATTGGGATTTGAATTTAATGCAAAAACGAAGCGACATATAATAATAATAATAATAATTATTATTATTATTATTATTATTATTATTATTATTATTATTATTATTATTATTATTATTATTATTATTATTATTATTATTATTATTATTATTATTGTTATTATTATTATTATTATTATTATTATTATTATTATTATTATTATTAATATATTATTATTATTATTATTATTATTATTATTATTATTATTATTATTATTATTATTATTATTATTATTATTATTATTATTATTATTATTATTATTATTATTATTATTGTAAAAGTGATTTTTTTACTAGAAGTCATTACAGTTCACATATTTATTTATGATAGCGTGTAAGAATGTATGTTTATAATCAACATGAATACATGTGTTGTGTGCTTGTATATGGTTAAAGGTTTTTCAGCAACCTCTTGTGTGCTTGTGTGTGGTCATCAGTCTTCTTACCCACTAATAGTTTCAAGTTCCATCAAATAGATAAAGACAAAAGGGTTTAGCTAGTAAGCACGCATTCTCCGTGCATAACGATAGCATAATTATGTAAATTTTCTCATATCCTCATAATTTCCAGTATTATCGTACGATAGAAAACAGATGAAATTAATAATTAAAAACACTGCATTCAGCAGAGAACCTGCACTGATTACTTGTAAGTTTACAGGCCAAGTGAAAACATACATACATAATAATGTAGAATATTTAAATTGTGAATAACTTGGTTAGATCTTCTAACCTAAGGAAATGGATGTCATTCTCAAAGTAAAAGTGGATCAAGTTCATAAAAAAAAAAGTTCCTGTGAAAGTCCGCCACGGTGTTCAGTTCCATCAAAGACTTTCTTTCAACGATGTTTAGAAAAAATCGAAATCTATCCAAGTTTCAGCATCAGTGGTTTGTATTTAATTGGACTCGTAAATTGAATTCGAACTTTTTGTATTTATTGTACTTTCCAACTCTACAAAGGAAAAAAATCAGAAATGCCATCGGTGTCTCAAACCTCATATATATAATGGCTGGACATATATGAAATTCTATAAGGCATTACATGACACACGTCATCAGTTTAAGCATTTAGGCTCGGTTATAGCTGCAAATGGTGGAGTGGAAGCAGATGTGTGTCACAGAGTGCATGAAGGATGTAAAGTGTTGGGTGCGTTGAAAGGAGTGATGAAGAACAGAAGGTTGGAAATAAATGTTAAGAAAGCTTTGTATGAGAAGTAGTCGCCGTGGCTCAGGCAGTAGCGTTCGCGACTCTGAGGCGTCAGGTCGAGGGTTCGCGCCCCGTCACGGTCTGAGGTTAGCAAGGGCATGCACTTGGGGTAACGATTACGTCTGCCAAAACAAGTCCTTTGCAAGAGGGCAACCGTTCTAGCCCTTGGTAGAAAAGGGAGTCCGTGACGTAAACCGGAACAAAGCTTTGTATTAGAAATTGGTTGTGCCAACTGTGATGTATGGATCAGAGTTATGGGGTATGAAAGTAAGTGAGAGACGGAAACTAAATGTGTTTGAGATGAAATGCCTGAGGAGTATGATTGGTGTATCTCGGTTGGATAGGGTTAAGAATGAAGTGGTGAGAGCAAGAACGGATGTGAGGAGAGAAATTGCAGCCAGAGTACATATGAATGTTCTGAGATGGTTTGGCCATGTGGAATGAATGGATGAGGAAAGACTGCTGAAAAAGGTGATGAATGCGAGAGTTGATGGGAGAAATGCTAGAGGGAGGCCTAGGTTTGGATGGATGGATGGAGTAAGGAGAGCCCTGAATGATAGGAGGATGGATGTGAGGGAAGCAAGCGAACGTGCTAGGAATTGGAATGAGTGGCGAGCGATTGTGACGCGGCTCTGATGGGCATCTGCTGTTGCCACGGGGCTGCATCTTACAGAGGTAGCAATGTGGTAGGGGTGGTAGGAGGAGTTGGCAGTTGTGAAGCGACACAGGTTGTGGAAGAGCCGGAGGATGGGCTGTGGCACTCCAGCAGTGCCATCTGAATGGTCACTAGCTCCCTCGTCATTGCCCATAGAGCAAAGTAATCCCCTTATTGTTTTCTTTCTTTGATGTCGGCTACTCCCCAATTAAAGGGGGAAACAGCCAAGGTAGATAATTAGACGTATGTGTGTGTGCGTGCATGACTACACACACACACAAACA
>JAXCGZ010010496.1:10000-17500 GCA_037179515.1 Halocaridina rubra | reverse complement strand
AAAAACATTCACAATTACAATATGCAATTACTATTCAAGGACAAACTGATATGAGAACTTAATGGGTATAATATAAAACATATTCGTCTAAGATCTTTCTTCATAAAGAACTGCATACCACATCTCAACCTAGGAACTAAATGAGGAGTGGATTCTTCTGCAAACTCAATGAACACAAAGATTAAATCATGATTCAAAACAATGATAATGTTTAAGCAAAACAATGATAGTATTTAAGCAGAAAACAACTTATGATTTTTTGCATATTGTACAATTTATCAATGACACTTATTCTAATAAACTTATAACTATGAGAGACTCTGAGTTTTCAATTAAAATTATCTTAAAGCTAGGAAAAAAATATATATATAAATTGTCTTTTTGTTGTGGTCAAAGACGGTGGGGGTATTTTCTTTCCCATTTTTTTTTTCAGTTCTAATACGTGGGGAACATACTTTTTAATTTAACTAATAAGGGATATTCCATACCCTTCCTTTCTCTTTTCACTACAGTTAGGACATGCATGGGGATTCTTTCTTTCCCACTTTTCATATTTTAAATTTTTCTAAATATTTCGAGGATTTTCATTTACCCAGTCCCCCAAGGGTTATCATTGCTTAGGACTTGCCATTTGCAATTCTACTCAATTTTCACTCCTCCGCTCGTCGTCTTCAGTTGCGGGCCCATGATTGTACACGTACCACTAATCCTCTTCTTCTCTGGAGACTGGCAAGACGAAAAAGGAGGGCGTCGATGCATCGTCCAGCTTAACTGAGACCCCTCCCGCCTGGCTTCATTCCTTTCTTGAGGTGGCTCTTACGAATACCTGCAATGCCACAGTGCCTCTCACTTCAGTAGCTGAAAAACACGCTCACACTGAAGTGGATTCTCAGGACGAAAATTAGAGCCTAATGTCGCTAATACAAATGCAGAAAGAATAGATATGACCTCTGCACACAAACAAAGGCCTTTTGTCTGCATCCGGAGGGTATACTTCGCCTCCCTGCATCTGCAGGCGATTGCAATCTCTCGCATGGGTAAAAGGAACTGGTTTGTAACAATCAAATTTGAAAATTGCAGGTCGGGACTGCCTGGAAGTAGGGTGGTAATGGAAAGTATGTGTCTACACCATTAGATTATTATTCCAAGATACTCAAGACTTAGCTGAGAATCTGATACATAACATTATTCTACTATAGATATAAAAAAGAACAGTCATTAAATGCTGAGAACGGTCACTAAAGAAATATTCTTATTAGCAGTGACTACAGTAACATCAAGCATGAATTCAAGATAAAAGATACAAATCATTTGGTTATTGTGATAGAATTTAATAAAATAACAATTATGAAAAAGGCCATGGAGTGATAGCAACAATAACAGTCAACATAATAATAACAATACTAATACTCAGGAATAGCAGCGCATATGCAATTGAGACTGCCATTTGGAAGTAAGAGCAGAGTCTTACACTCATACTTCACAACGATGCTCTTTCTAACACTGTCTCCTTTGGCTATTCGAATTCCTTCAGTCATAATATATATATATATATATATATATATATTTATATATATATATATATATATATATATATATATATATATATATATATATATATATATATATATATATATATATATATATATATATATATATATATATATATATATATATATATATATATATATATATATATATATATATATATATATATATATATATATATATATATATATATATATATATATATATATATATATATATATATATATATATATATATATATATATATATATATATATATATATATATATATATATATATATATATATATATATATATATATATATATATATATATATATATATATATATATATATATATATATATATATATATATATATATATATATATATATATATATATATATATATATATATATATATATATATATATATATATATATATATATATATATATATATATATATATATATATATATATATATATATATATATATATATATATATATATATATATATATATATATATATATATATATATATATATATATATATATATATATATATATATATATATATATATATATATATATATATATATATATATATATATATATATATATATATATATATATATATATATATATATATATATATATATATATATATATATATATATATATATATATATATATATATATATATATATATATATATATATATATATATATATATATATATATATATATATATATATATATATATATATATATATATATATATATATATATATATATATATATATATATATATACATACATACATATACCTTGGCTGTTTCCCCTTTTAATTGGGGGGTAGCCGACATCAAGAAAGGAAACAAATAGGGGGATTACTTTGCTCTATGGGCAATGACGAGGGAGCTAGCGACCGTTCAGATGGCACTGCTGGAGTGCCACAGCCCATCCTCCCGGCTCTTCCACAACCTGTGTCGCTTTACAACTGCCAGCTCCTCCTACCGCCCCTACCACAGGGCTATCTCTGTAAGATGCAGCCCCGTGATAACAGCAGATGCCCATCAGAGCCGCGTCACAATCGCTCGCCACTCATTCCTATTCCTAGCACGCTCGCTTGCTTCCCTCACATCCATCCTCCTATCATTCAGGGCTCTCCTTACTTCATCCATCCATCCAAACCTAGGCCTCCCTCTAGCATTTCTCTCATCAACTCTCGCATTCATCACCTTTTTCAGCAGCCTTTCATCATCCATCCTTTCCACATGGCCAAACCATCTCAGAACAATCATATCTACTCTGGCTGCAATTTCTCTCCTCACACCCGTTCTTGCTCTCACCACTTCATTCCTAACCCTATCCAATCGAGATACACCAATCATACTCCTCAGGCATTTCATCTCAAACACAATTTAGTTTCCGTCTCTCACTTACTTTCATACCCCATAACTCTGATCCATACATCACAGTTGGCACAACCACTTTCTCATACAAAACTTTCTTAACATTCATATCCAACCCTCTATTTTTCATCACTCCTTTCAATGCACCCAACACTTTACATCCTTCATTCACTCTGTGACACACATCTGCTTCCACTCCACCATTTGCAGCTATAACTGAGCCTAAATACTTAAACTGATTAACCTCCTCAAGTGTCTCTCCATTCAACATAACATTCAATCCAGCGCCATCCACATTTTTTCTACACCTCATAACCTTACTCTTTCCCACATTCACTCGCAGCTTCCTTCTCTCACACACCATTCCAAATTCTGACACTAACTGACACAGCTTTTCCTCTGAATCTGCCACCACCACAGTATCATCTGCAAACAGCAACTGATTCAGCTCCCACTCGTTATCATCCCCATCTACCATTCTCAAACCTCGACCACGCACTCGCCCATTCACCTCTCTTACAACTCCATCAATATACAAATTGAACAGCCATGGTGACATCACACATCCCTGTCTCAGTCCCACACTCACTGGAAACCACTCACTCACTTCATTCCCTACCCTAACACAAGCTCTACTACCCTCATACAAACTCTTCACTGCATGCAACAATTTACCATTGATTCCATATAATCTCAAAACATTCCACATAGCCTCTCTATCAACTCTATCATATGCTTTCTCCAGATCCAAAAATGCAAAGTACACATCCTTACCTTTTGCTAAATATTTCTCACATAACTGCCTAACTATAAAAATCTGATCTATACAACCTCTACCTCTCCTAAAACCACTCTGCACTTCCGCAATCACATATTCTGTCTTATCCCTAATCCTATTAACCAGTATCCTACCATACACTTTTCCTACCACACTTAACAAACTTATACCCCTAAAATTACTGCATTCATACATATCTCCCTTACCTTTGTATAGGGGCACTATACAGGCAATCACCCAATCCACTGGCACCAATGACAACATAAAGCATATATTAAACACTCTCACTAACCAGTCCAATGCAGTCACACCCCCTTCTTTCAAAATCTCCGCTCTCACAAAATCCATTCCAGGTGCTTTACCTGCTTTCGCTTCATACAATGCCCTTTTCACCTCCTCTCTTGTAATCTCTCTCTCATTTTCATCTCCCATTACTGGCCCCTGAACCCCTCCCACTTCCACTATAGCTGCCTCTCTATCTTCCTCAACATTCAGCAAGCACTCAAAATATTCTGCCCTTCTTTTCCTTGCATCGTTCCCTCTTAACATCTGTCCATTCACATCTTTCACTGTCTCTTCCATCCTCGATCCACCCTTCCTTGCTCTCTTCACTTCTTTCCAAAACTTCTTTTTATTCTCCTCATATGACCTACTAAAATCCTGTCCCCACCTAACATTTGCCAACCTCTTCTCTTCCTCTACCTTCCGCTTGGTTTCCACATTTTTCTCCCTATATCTTTCATACTTCTCCCTACTTTTACACTGCAGCCATTCCTCAAAAGCCCTCTTTTTCTCTTCCACCTTCATTTTTACCCCTTCATTCCACCACTCGCTGCCCCTCCTCATGCCACCTCCAACAAACCTCTTTCCACACACATCACTTGCATGTCCCACAAAACATTCTTTCATCAACCACCATTCCTCCCCTAACTCCCCAACTTCTCTTTCGTTCACCCTGTCATATGCCACTCTCAACCTGTCATGATATTCCTGTCTATTTTCTGGCTTTTTCAACTCTTCTACCTTCACTATTTCCCTTCTACATCCCCCCACACTATTTCCCCACTCTTTTGCTACTACCACTTTTGCTTCAACCAAAAAATGATCAGACATCCCAGCAGC
Organism: Halocaridina rubra; assembly: GCA_037179515.1. NCBI lineage: Eukaryota > Metazoa > Arthropoda > Malacostraca > Decapoda > Atyidae > Halocaridina > Halocaridina rubra. The sequence continues at coordinate 12,657 of JAXCGZ010010496.1, read as the reverse complement.
CACACCCCTGAATGCATGTACATCTTTCACTCTACCAATCATGCTCTTTGCTACCAACACATAATCCGTCAATGCTCTTTCTTTCACTCTTCCATTTGCCACTCTCATCCATGTATACTTATTTATTAACTTCTTCTTAAATAAACTATTACCTATCACCAACTCTTGCTCCACACACATATCTAAGTCTCTCCACTCTCATTCCCACCTGGTACCCCATACTTTCCTACAACACCTTCTATATATATATATATATATATATATATATATATATATATATATATATATATATATATATATATATATATATATATATATATATATATATATGGAGTATAAGCATCAACTTTCTGGTTGCTTAATTTGTCACTGGGAGCTTTTTTTATTTTCTAAAACAGTTGCAACATGTGGCAGAAAAACTCATATAATAATCAGTTCAACTGATGTCTTATCAGTATTTATGCAATATCAGCATGCAAAAACTTATCAACTGAAACAAAACTTGGGCACACTTATCATCTGGCAAATTTGCAAAGAAATTTAAAAAGAATCAATTATTATAATACTCTGTCAACACAGAAATAATATTTTTCAGTATGTAAAGAGTAAAAGGATGAGAGAGAGAGAGAGAGAGAGAGAGAGAGAGAGAGAGAGAGAGAGAGAGAGAGAGAGAGAGAGAGAGAGAGAGAGAGAGAGAGAGAGAGAGAGAGAGAGAGAGAGAGAGAGAGAGAGAGAGAGAGAGAAAGAAAATATATATATTTTTCTTAAAAAAATAAACATAATTTTCGCTTGTAAGGCCCTTTTTTTATGACTTGACTTCCTGCCCAACTATACAGAGCGCAACTGCAAACATTTTCTAACATCTAAAAAGAAAAAAAGAAAATAACTTAGTGTACAACTGCAGAAACATCGAAGCACAAATCCATTCCTTTCTGTTTAATATTGCAAAGAACTTTACTGAAATGAGCATACACATCCTTGTCTATTATAACAATCTTTTCTCTTTCTATAACTCAGAGGGTTGAGCCGAAACACACTCGCTATAGGTCAACATACCCCTGATGGAATCAAAGCAAAATACTACAATCATATGTGATAATATCTCTACTACTATCAACAAAATTACAATTATCTTTTCTGAATAAATGACTTAAAAGGACTTAAGTATCATTATTTTTAAATTTCAAACTCAACTTATAAACGCTGAGAATCTCAATTATCTTAATTAGCTCAATTATCATTAAAATTTCATGGCAATGATAGTAACTAACAATAATTATCTCTTGATAATCTTTTTCAAAACTCTTAAATTATATAACAAAAACGGATATCTGAAAGAATATAAAAGGTCTGTCTCTGTGTATGCAAATATAAAAATAGAAAATCATATTCCATTTGCAACATTAAAGAATGCATTTTGCTTAAGTTTCATAATCTCTTAAGGAGTTGTACATGAAAAATTAATATAGAAAATATATATATTCTTCTACTGTCTCAAATAAACTTTTTTAGAATTACTTATTCAACAAAAATACCTCAGGAGACAGGGGGGGGGGAGTTATTCATTTTCTCCTTTGCATATTCACAGTCGGGTAGGTACTTAACTAAATTTTTTTTTTACTCTCTTTCCTTTTCCTACCCCAAAATACTGCCCAATATCTGTCTTCTGGCCTTCAACTGGCTAGCTTTCACGGGGAATTTGCATGTAGGAGCTGTTCCTCCCCTGTCCCTTCAGTTTCTGGATCAACTTCGTCTCCTCCAAATACAGGAAACGAGCTGTTTGACATTCTTGTTGTCATTTCTTGTGAATTCACACTGCTTTCTTCATGACCAAGCTGAAATAATTGTGACAAACATTATCATGGCTAAAGCTTTCAAAGTTTTATTTCATCTATCTAACATATCCCTTCTGACAAATATTGTATATACTGCAGCTAGAGAGGAAAATTAAGAATCATTCATAGATTCAAATCCTTTATCACGTAATATCTATCTTGGAATTCTCAGACATCGAATAATAATCTCATTGGCGAGTAGGGGGCGAAACAAAGTAATGCAAACTTAGCATCTCAACCATATCTGGGCAGGTGGAGAATCTCTTTATCAAAAATATCCCTCAATAGATATTGCAACAGCACATCACCTCCCATAAAAATACCCTGATATGGCCTGCAGAAGGACCCGGTGGAGCATGGGGAACGATCCTCGCCGACTCCTCCCCCATCATACTTCCCAACGGTCTTTCTCGCAATCTCACCCACGAGAACAACCCCCCCATTATACCCCCGGTCAGACATACCCATTATCTCTCGCAGTTGACACTTTCAAAACACTCATCCCCTTCCTCTCTGTAAAATTCCCTTCTAGTCATTTTGTCTATTTACTGCGTACGCGTTTCCCTTCCCCTACCACTCTGAAGGAGTGGGTGGGTGAAATCTCTGTCGTGCCGCGTGGTCACATGACTGCCTCACCAGTCCTTGGTCCCCATCTACTCCCAAGAGGGTGCGTTATAGTTACAAAATAACTTCCTTTCTTCCCCTCCAACACTGAGGGCATGAGTCTGTTTGCGGTCTCGAGGTGTACCTCTCACGGCTATTAGACCCCATTCTTTCTTCCCCCTAAGATCCGTCAGGGTTAATCTAAAAAAAAATCTACCC
>JAXCGZ010010495.1:25000-28733 GCA_037179515.1 Halocaridina rubra | reverse complement strand
AGCCAGTAGACAAAATAAAGGTGAGAGAGAGAGATGGGCTGAGTCCTTCGAGGAACTGCTAATTTAGGAAGATGATAGAAAGACAGAGATGGAGTTTGTGGGAAATGAAAGGAAAATGCCATTGTTGAGTGATGAGAATGATAGAGATATAACAAAAGAGGAGGTACATTTGGCACTGAGAGCTATGAAAGCAGGTAAAGTACCAGGGATAGATGGGTGTCGTTGCATGCCTGTCTAAAGGTGGGGAGGCATTAGTGGAATGGATGGTTAGGTTGTTGATTAAATGTTTTAGGAAAGGCAGGGTCCTATGTGATTGGAGGAGTGCATATGTAGTTTCACTTTATAAAGGGAAAGGAGATAAGTATGAGTGTAGTATTCTCAGAGGATTTAGTTTGTTGAGTTTATTTTGTAAGTGTTAATTGAGAGAATTAGGAAAAGTACTGAGAGGCCGACTGGTGAAGAACAGTGTGGGCTCAGGAGAGAAAGACGATGTGTGGATCAGGTGGAAGTAAAAGGAAAGGCAGTGAATGGTGGAATGTGGAGGTGAGTGCAGTAGTGGCTGAAAAGAAGCAGGCAATTGAGGTATGGATGCAAATAGATAATGTAGAGGCATTTGAAAGGCATATTGCAAATAGGAGGTTAGTGAAGTGAGTGATGAGGAGACAAAGAGAGAAGCGGGTGTAATATGGAGTAGGAGCTTGTCTGAGAATTTTGAAAGAAATAAAAATATGTTTTGGAAGGAAGTGGAAAAAGTGTAGATAGGTGGGTCTGGTAAGGAGGAAAGGGTGAAAGGAGCAGATGGGCAATTGCTAGACGAAATAAAGATGAGAGAGAGAGATGGACTGAGTATTTCAAGGAACTGCTTCATGAGGAAAATGATAGAGAGGCAGAGACTGTGCCTGTGAGAATTGAATGGAGAATGCCAATACTGGGTGATAAGAATGATAGAGAAATAATAAAAGTGGTGGTACATTTGGCACTGAGAGCACTGAAGGCAGGAAAAGCACCAGGAATAGATAAGTATCATGTTGAATGCTTGTCAAAAGTGGGGAGGCATTAGTGAAATGGATGGTTAAGTTGGTGAATATATGTTTTAGGTAAGGGATGGCACAGGAAAAAAACTGCCCTCATCAATAATGGCCCGGGCATGACAAATATCCAAGATGAAGGAAAAGAAATAGGTTAAGGACAAGACACACATGAGGTAATATTACACAAAGGAAAACGACAGACAGAAAAAATAGTCAAAATACAGAGGACCTAGAGATATGGAGGATTAGGCCCTGATATGACGAGAGGTCCGCTTTTTGAATGAAGATAGGTTATAAGAATTAGGAAAGACAGAGGAAGGAAGAGAGTTTAAGAGTCTGGAGGTAGATGGGAAGAAGCAGTCGCTGCACCGACCAATTCGCTAGCTACAAATCTCCACACAGTACCTGTGAGATGAGGCCACTTGGTGAGTGTTACATGGCCTCTGCAGTGGGGGAGCAATGCAACTCGCCAACTCATCAGAGCAGTGATTGAAGTAGTAGCAATAGAAAAGAGAATGGGATGATACCTTACGGCGAAGAGAAAGAGAATCCAGATTAGAGTTAAGAGAAGAATTATTAATGAGTCTGACTGCCTTAGATTCAACCCTATCAAAGATATAATTATAAAAAGAAGCACCCCAGATGTGTGAACAGTATTATAAGCAGGGACGGATAAGACCTTTATAGATTTTAAGTAACTGTAAAGAGGAAAAGTAATTATGAAAAAGAAACAGAACCCCCAATTTTTTGGATGACGATTTAGATATTTAGATTATGTGATTCCTCCAAGACACGTTAGAGGCTATATGGATTCCTAATATGTTGATAGAGTTAAAAGGATAAATTTCGTAAGTTTCGAAGATAATACGGTTATCAGAAGGAGAGGTAGATAATGAGATAGCAAGAAACTGAGTCTTGGAGGCATTGAATTTAGCTAAATTTAGAGTGCCCCACTCAGATACCCTCTGCAAATCGGAGTTGAGAGTAGAAGAGAGAGTGATACGAGACTGAATACGAGTAGCAGATGAAGTTTGTGAAGAAAAGGCAGAGGAAAAGTGAAGGGTAGAATTGTCAGCAAAGGCATGAAGAAGAGAGGAATGTGGGGATTGTAAATGTTCGTTGATGAAGAGAAGGAACAGAGTAAGTGAAAGAATTGGTAAGAGAGAAAGAGCTAGATGTCGCACCATTAACACCTACATATATAAAATGGTCAGAAAGAAAACTGGAAATCAAAGAACGGAGAGAAGGGGTAAAGCCATAGACAGGGAGTTTGGCCAACAGAGCCTTGTGCCAGACTCTGTTAAAAGCCCTAGAGATATCAAGGGTGACGACAAAGGATTCCCCATGGTTCCTCAGAGAAGATAACCATACATGAGTAAGATAGGACATTAGGTCACCAGTGCATCTTGCCTTGCGGAGATAAGTGAGTTAGATTCAAGGTGTTTCAAGAAGTGAGCATTGAGCAAAGTTTTGAAAACTATAGCAATAGAGTAGATTAGGACAATAGCTTGGTAGTTTGAAGGAATAGAACAGTCACCCTTCTTAAGAATAGGTTGAACTAGAGCAGGAGCCAATTTATCTACAAACTCCTTAAGGAGCCTTGCAGGGATACTATCGGGACCAGATACCTTGTTCATCTTTAGCGAGAGAAGACTCTTATGAACTTTGCATGAAGAAAAGATAAGGGAGGGCATAGGATTAGAGACGGGTAAAGATTGAGGAACAGGTGCAGTGGAATTGTTTATAGAAGAGTTGGCAGAAAAATGAGAAGCAAAGAGAGTGGCTTTGTCAGTGGGAGAGCAAGCTATAAAACCATCAGACTGAATTAGAGGGCGAATCTTGAGTTACAGAACTTTTTGGAGAGGTTTTTGGCTAAGGACAAGAAGCATTAATCAGTGGGAGAGGAATTAAGGTCACCAACTTTCCCTCTTATATAGGAAGCCTTATACAGTCGAATCTAGCCAGTACAGTGATTCCTAGCTACAATAAAAGCAGAGCAAGTCAAATCGGAAGATGAGGCTTGATAAGATTGGTGTGCCTGATTCCTGGCCTGGATAGCCATGGAGCAGGCAAGGTCAAGCCAAGGTTTAGGGGGAGAGCTAGTTTTCATAGAGGAGGGGATGTACGCCTCCATTCCCAAGGTCATGATCTCGGCAGCTTTTAGGGCTACTTGATCAGGGTTACGGGACCGAAAGCATTAGTCATCCCATGGGAAGGCAAATTAGGAAGTTACGTAAATAATCACGTTGGGTATGCTCAGAGTGCCAAATGCATCGCTGAGTAGGAGCAACTGGCGTGGGGGAGCAAAAATGGAAGAGATTGAGATCACAGACTGGTCAGATTTACCAAGATGGGAAAGCACAGGATAAGAGTTGTTTGAAGGGTTAGAAGTAAGAAATAGGTCAAGAGAGTTTGCTGCATGTTAGAGTCAATCAGGAACACGAGTAGGATGCTTGATAATTTGCTCCAGATCGTGAGTAATAGAGAAAGCAAGGGTCTCACTTCCTCTCACATCAGTGTGAGAAGAATGAAGCCACTCACTGTGGTGTATATTGAAGTCTCCAATGTAGAGAACTGCGGCATGTGGGTGAGAAGATAGCAAGGACTCATGGCACGAGATAGATATTCAAAGAAAGACACTAACTCGGTGGAGTTTGGAGAACAGTAGCAGAAGCAAAGGAATATAGTGGTAGTGGAGAGAT
>JAXCGZ010010495.1:0-15000 GCA_037179515.1 Halocaridina rubra | reverse complement strand
CCTATCTTTCTGAGGAATTATGGGAATTTTTTGTCATCATACTTGAAATCTGTGAGGCTTTTGACAGAATGTAGCACAAGGTTCTCTAAGCCAAACTTCCTACTTATGACTTTACCCTTTCACTCTGTTTTCTGAGTTTCAGTTTTCTTTTTGACTGTTTTGCATTTATAGTTATTGATGGCACAACTTCTCACTCATTCCCAGTTGCTAGTGGTGTTCCACGAGGTTCTGTTCTTTCACCATTCCTTCCCTTCATCAATTATCTTCTCCAGTCCCCATCTTCCTATCTTATTCTGCGCGACGCACCTTCATGATTTCGCTGCCTTCTCTTCACATCCTGCACCTGCTACCCATCATCAGTCTCGTATCACTCTTTATTCAACTCTCAGCTCTGATTTACAGAGAGTATCTGAGTGGGACACTCAAAATTTAGCAAAATTTAGTGCCTCCAAGACACTTTCGTGGCTATCTCTTTATCTTCCTCTCCTAATAGCCCTATTGTCTGCACAGCCCAGATTTGTAAGTCTAAAGCTTCTTTCTTAAAGCGAATTTTAATGGCCAGAGTTCTACTCCCACTGATAAATGTTTCATCCTTAGCCAAAAACTGTCCAAAACTTCTGTAACTCGATCTTTCCCTCTCTCATTCATCCTGATGTTTCTATAGCATGCTCTCTCACTGACAAAGCCACTCTCTTTGACCCTCATTGTTTCTGCCTACTTTTCCGTAAATGATTCCAGTGCACATGACCCTCGTAATTTACCCCTCTCTAACCCTATGCCCTCCCCCCCTTTTTTTTTTTTTTTTTTAAGAGTGTGACACCGGGACAGGCAGAAACTGCCCTCATCAACAAAGGCCCGGGCACGAGAAAATACCAAGACGAAGGAAAAGAAAAAGTTAAGGGCAAGGCAGAGATGAGGTAATGTCACACAAAGGAAAACGACAGACAGAAAAAACAGTCAAAGTAAAGAGGACACAAAGTCCATAGGCTTCTTTGCTCTCTAAAGATGAACAAAGCATTCGGGCTTGACGGTATCCCTGCAAGGCTCTTTAATTAATCAGCGGATGTACTGGCTCCTCTGCTATACTGTCATTTTTACCTTATTTCCTTAATCAGTATCTATCCTTCATCTTGGAAGCACACTGTAGAACAGCCAGTTCCTAAAAAACAGTGACCATTCTATTCCTTCCAACTATTGACCAATTGTCCTACCTCTGATGTTGCTAAAGAATTCAAAACTTTGCTCAGATCTCACTTATTGAAACTTCTTAAATCCAACTCTCTTATTTCTGATCACCAGAACGAATCAACAAGAAAAGATGCACTGGTGGCATCCCGTCCTATCTCACTCATCCATGGTCATCTTCTCTGAATAATTATGGGAAATCTTTTGTCATCACCCTCGATATCTCTAAGGCATTTGACAGAGTGTGGCATAAGGTTCTGTTAGTCAAACCTCCTGCTTATGACTTTACCCTTCTACTCTGTTCTCTGAGTTCCAGTTTTCTATTTGCTTATTTTGTATTTATAGTCAATGATGGTGGAACATCTCACTCATTCCCAACTACTAGTGGTGTTCCAAAAGGTTCTGTCCTTTCTACTACTCTGTGCCTTTTATTCATCAATGATTCTCCTATCCCCACCTTCATCTCTTTATCATGCCTTTGCTGACGATTCTACCATTCATGCTTTCTCTGCCTTCTCTTCACATCCTTCATCTGTTACCCGTCATCAGTCTTATTTCACTCTTTCTTCAACTCTCAGCTCCGATTCACAGAGAGTATCTGAATAGAGCACCCAAAATTTAGCAAAATTTAATGCCTCCATGACATAGTTCGTGACTATTTCTTTATATTCTTCTCCATCTAATAGCTCTATTGTCTATGAATTGTTGTTTTCAGATTCTCCACCCAGGGATGGGTGGAATGGGTCATGGAGGAGCCATAGGGCGGTCGACAGGCAGCAGGCCTCAACCCCCCACTGTGGTGCCTAGCCACAGCAGTAACCTCCCCAGTAAACAGCTTAAACTCCCTTGCCTGGACACGGTGCGATCCGTCGACCTCGCGAATGCGAGGCCAGTGTGTTACCACTGTACTAGCCAGGAGGCTTTGCCTTTGAAACTAACGAAATTTACCCTCTTAATTCTATTAACATACTAGGAATCCAGATAGCCTCTAACTTGTCTTGGAGGTGTCACATAATCCAAGTTTCTATATCTGCTTCCAAAAAAAAAATTGGGGGTTTTGTTTCATTTTGGTCAGTACTTTTCATATTTTCATTTACATAAAATCTATAAAAGTCTTATCTGTCCATTCTCCGAAAACTGCTTTAACATCTGGGGTGCTTTTTTCTTAAACTTATCTCCTTGATAGTGAAGAATCTAAGGCTATCTGACTCATTATTGTCCCTTTCTATTACTTTTACCTTTGATTCTCTTTCTATTCGCCAGAAGGCATCGTTCCTGTCTCTTTTCTTTCGGTACTACTTTAATAGCTGCTCTAATGAGTTAGTGAGTTGCATCTCTCCCCACTGATGAGGCCTTGTAACATACACCAAGCGGCCTCATCACATAGGTACTGTGTGGAAATTTGTAGCTCATAGATTGATCCAAGCAGTAATTGCTGCTATCCTTCCGTCTCCAGACTCTGGAGCTCTTTTCCTCCTCGTGTCTCCCAAAACGTTTATAACCTCTCTTCCTTCATGAAACTGATCTATCATTATTCAAGGGCCTAATTCTGCCATGTTTCTTGGTCTTCCTTACTTTGACTATTCTTTCAACCTGTATTTTGTCTATCGTTCATCATTCTCTTATTTCTGCCTTGTCCTTAACCTGGTTCTTTTTCTTAACGTCATACTTTTTGGTGCCCTGTTCCGATGAGGACGATTTTCTTCGTCTGTCCCTCTGTCATAATAAATAAAAAAATGAAGAAGAAGAAGAAGAAGAAGAAGAAGAAGAAGAAGAAGAAGAAGAAGAAGAAGAAGAAGAAGAAGAAGAAAAAAAATCTTCAAGCCCTCGCCACACTACGTCATCGATGACGTAAGAACAGTATCATCGTCACCCACTCACCGTCTCGGGACTTGAGTCATCTTGTATGACTCATGCTGAGAAAGCTTCTTCCCCACACATGCACTCACTCGTGTACAAAATCGTCAATGATATGTACACACGAACGCACTATCTTGCAAGGGCATAACAAACCCACTGGAATCAATGAAAAATTAGCGACATCCAATGCATTAAATAACTCGTTAATTGTTAGTTTACGTTAGTTTGGTTAGGTTAAATTAATACAGGTTAGGTTAGGCATAAACTTAACCTAGCCTAACCAAACCTAAAAAGCTACGGGGTTATGTAATGCACTTTGAATCGCTAATCTTTACCTGATATAACCTATTTTCGAACTTTATTATTATTATTATTATTATTATTATTATTATTATTATTATTATTATTATTATTATTATTATTATTATTATAGAAAGACTAAATTAACGTTGCAAATTTCGTATCCCTTCTATTTCGGATAGAAGAAGAATTTCTCTCTCTCTCTCTCTCTCTCTCTCTCTCTCTCTCTCTCTCTCTCTCTCTCTCTCTCTCTCTCTCTCTCTCTCTCTCTCTCTCTCTCACACTTTGTAAATTATTCATCCTTGCGTCACTGTGATTAAAAGATTTCGCAACTTATTACGCTCTGCAATTCCATATACTGATAAGTTAATTGTATTACTTTCCTCTTTAGCTGTGTACTTGACAACTCTGGAATATGTACCTCAGACTGTCTTCTTCTTCTTCTTCTTCTTCTTCTTCTTCTCATAATAATAATAATAATAATAATAATAATAATAATAATAATAATAATAATAATAATAATAATAATAATAATTATTATTATTATTATTATTATTATTATTATTATTATTATTATTATTATTATTATTATTATTATTATTATTATTATTACTTGCTTACGTTTTTGTTGTTTAATGTTGTTGTTTTTGATGATTTTCCTTTTTGTCGTTGCTATTGTTGTAGTTGCATTTTTGTTTTTGTTGTTGGCTTTGTTGGAGTTTTTGTTGTTGATGATGATGATTTTTGTTTTTGCTGTTGATATTGTTATTGTTTTTGTTTATTGGCGTTGTTGTTTGTTCTGCTATTTTTTTATTACATGCTAGCAATAAAGATGACGATTACTGTCGTTAGGCATATTAAAGATGCCTACAAGTGCCGGATGGCAGTGACGCGCTCGATACCCACCGGTCACCGCCATGAGTAACTACAGAGAGTCAGTGAGAGGTCAGATCTTGCCCGGGGCAGACGTCACGTCCACAGCTTAACAGTCTCCCCCTTGGGGGCGGGAATCTGGAATTGATCGTGACAGGAATTGGAGCTCTGAGGAATTGTTAATCTAGAAATAAACATATATAAAGAAGACTACTTATCTGTTATCACCAACCACGCTACCAAAAGAAGAATAACACCACAATTATTGGTGTAAAATAATGGGATGAAAATCTCGCGATCTTACAAAAATAATCAAAGTAATAATAATAATAATAATAATAATAATAATAATAATAATAATAATAATAATAATAATAATAATAATAATAATAATCATCATCATCACCATCATCATCATCATCATCATCATCATCACCATCATCATCATCATCACCATCATCATCATCATCATCATATCATCATCATCACCATCATCATCATCATCATCATAATAATAATAATAATAATAATAATAATAATAATAATAATAATAATAATAATAATAATAATTATAATAATAATAATAATAATAATAATAATAATAATAATAATAATAATAATAATAATAATAATAATAATAATAATAATAATAATATTAACAATATTAATCATGAGTTCAGGTAATTTTAGTGTATTAAAATTTTTAAACTTTTGCATCTTTTATCACTTTTATAGAGCAAAAATGTGCTCTAACTACCAGCCTTCACAAAATTTTTCAAAGAGCTAACACACACACACACACACAAACACACGCATAAATACTGGGTCAGAGAGCATTATAATAAATGTTGTATACAACCCACCAAGGAACCAAAATAGCCTTGAAGTTTATGAGGAAAGTCATATAGGTACTATTGAAGTCATAAACTCAGTTGTTAACATGGCATGGGAAAAAAAATGTAGGATTTTGATTATAGGAGACTTTAATCATAAAGAGATAGATTGGATAAATCTTGACCCACACAGTGGTGAGGACTCATTCGGGGCAAGATTCCTAGATTGCGTACAAGGGAATTTCCTACACCAACATGTAATGGAACCAACAAGGGCCAAGGGTGGGGATGAGCCATCACTACTTGATGTAGTGTTCACAGATAATGTGTTGGATATTGAAAAAATTGAGTATGTACCACCAATTGGAAAGAGTGACCACTGTGTGTTGTTGATGGAGTATATCATTGAAGATATTCTTCCTGAGAGTAGAGGCACTGAGGACGTGAGGAGGAACTATCCGAAAGGAGATTACATCAAAATGAATGAGCTTTTTGTAGTTCTTGACTGGAGAACCTTATTTTACAACAAATCTGTACAAGAAATGTATGACATCTTTTGTGAGAAATATGGGAAGATAGTAGATTGCTGCATACCTGTCACCAAAGTAGGTGTAATTCATGCCAGAGAGAAATGGTTTGATAATGGGTGTAAAAGAGCTAAGGAGTGAAGAGACAAATGCTGGAAAAGGTATAGGTGGAGAAAAAAACATAAATGCCTGGCAAACCTACAAAAGAGCAAGAAATGACTACCTAAGTAAAAGGAGAGAGGCAGAGAGAGACTATAAGAGGGACATCACCAGGAAGGCTAAAGAAAATCCCAAGCTTTTCCACAGCTTTATCAGAGGAAAACTGAAGGTAAAAGAACAGGTTTTAAGGCTAAAGAGAGCAGATGGAAGCATCACTGAGACGGATGAAGAGATCTGCAAAGAATTGAACAAGGAGTTTCAGTCAGTATTTACAGTAGAAAATACCCCACCCCCTCAGATTGCAGTGATAGAAGCTCAAGGGCCGGTATTAGAGAACATCAACCTTACAACCACAGAGGTATGCAAAGCACTGATGGATTTAGATGTTCATAAAGCTACAGGTCCTGATGACGTATCACCTCATGTGCTTAAAAAATGCGCAAACTCAATATCGGTGGCACTAAGTATCATATTTAAAAAGTCACTGGAGTCAGGGGAGATTCCAAGATGCTGGAAACAAGCAAATGTGATACCTATCTTCAAAAAGGGAAGGAGGGATACGGCTCTGAACTATAGACCAGTTTCCTTGACCAGCATAGTTTGCAAAGTTATGGAGAAACTACTAAGGAAACATATCTCTCTTCACTTGGAATCCTTCAACTTTTTGTCAGTGAGGCAACATGGCTTCAGAGAAGGTAGATCAACAGTAACAAACTTATTAGAATTTTATGATGAGGTAAGCCAAATCTTACAGGAAAGAAAAGTCTGGGCAGATTGCATATTCCTAGACTTACAGAAAGCGTTTGACACTGTTCCACATGGGAGACTTATTAGGAAGCTGCAATCAATGGCTAGAATAGGTGGAAATGTTTTGGAATGGATAAAAACTTACTTAGAAGGAAGGGAACAGAGGGTTAGAGTAAGACACTCAGTGTCTGAATGGAGAAGAGTTAGTAGTGGAGTTCCACAGGGTTCAGTTTTAGGGCCACTTTTGTTCCTTGTTTATGTAAATGACCTACCAGAGTCTGTAAATTCATTCATGAATATGTTTGCAGATGATGCAAAGATTATGAAGAAAGTAAAAACCGAGAACAATGGTAGAGAACTTCAGGAAGATCTAAATAATCTGCATGAGTGGTCAGAAATGTGGCTAATGAAATTCAATACTTCAAAATGTAAGGTAATGAGAATGGGTACAAGTGCAAGAAGGCACAAGCTTGACTACTCGGTGGCTGGAGTACAACTTCAAGAGACAGAAAATGAGAGAGATCTAGGAGTAAACATACTGCCAGATTAGTCTCCAGAAATAAATATAAATGGCATAGTAAGGGCAGCATATGCATTCTTATCAAATGTAAGGGTAGCCTTCAGGCACATGGACAAGGAAATGTTCAGAAATATTTATGTAACCTATGTGAGGCCAAAACTCGAATATGCAGCCCCCTTTTGGAATCCGCACTTGAAAAAGCACATAGCTAAGCTTGAAAAAGTTCAAAGACATGCCACGAAACTGGTGCCAGAAATACGCAATCTCAGTTATGATGAGAGGCTGAGGGAATTAGACTTACCATCACTCGAAACTAGAAGAGTGAGGGGGGATATGGTGACAGTCTTTAAATTCCTTCATGGTTATGACAGAGTGGATAGGGATCGATATTTTGATATGGCTGGCTCTAGAACTAGAGGTCATAGTTTGAAGCTTCGTAAAAAAACTTCTTTGCAGGATGTAAGAAAATACTTTTTCAGTCAAGAGTAGTTGATAATTGGAATTGGCTAAGCGAGGAGGTAGTTAATGCTATCTCAATCCATAGTTTTAAGGACAGGTATGATAAGTATCACTAAGTATAAAATGGAACCGATCAGGAGACGGGAAGATACGAGCTTTGGGCTCTTTCCCGTAAACACAATTAGGTAATCACAATTAGGTAATCACACAAAGTAAGAAACGAGAACAAAGGTAGAGAACTTCAGGAAGATCTAAATAGTCTGCATGAGTGGTCGGAAAAGTGGCTAATGAAATTCAATACTTCAAAATGTAAGGTAATGAGAATGGGTACAAGTGCAAGAAGGCACAAGCTTGACTACTCGGTGGCTGGAGTACAACTTCAAGAGACAGAAAATGAAGATATCTGCGAGTAAACATATTACTGGCAGATTTGTCTCCAGAAATACATATAAATGGCATTGTGAGGGCAGCATATGCATTCTTATCAAATGTAAGGGTAGCATTCAGGCACATGGACAAGGAAATGTTCAGAAATATTTATGTAACCTATGTGAGGCCAAAACTCGAATATGCAGCCCCCTTTTGGAATCCGCACTTGAAAAAGCACATAGCTAAGCTTGAAAAGTTCAAAGACATGCCACGAAACTGGTGCCAGAAATACGCAATCTCAGTTATGATGAGAGGCTGAGGGAATTAGACTTACCATCACTCGAAGCTAGAAGATTGAGGGGGGATATGGTGACAGTCTTTAAATTCCTTCATGATTATGATAGAGTGGATAGGGATAGATTTGTTTATATGGCAGGCTCTAGAACTAGAGGTCATAGTTTGAAGCTTCGTAAGAAAACTTCTTTGCAGGATTTAAGGAAATACTTTTTCAGTGTAAGAGTAGTTGATAATTGGAATTCGCTAAGCGAGGAGGTAGTTAATGTTATCTCAATCCATAGTTTTAAGGACAGGTATGATAAGTATCACTAAGTATAAAATGGAACCGATCAGGAGACGGGAAGATACGAGCTTTAGGCTCTTTCCCGTAAACACAATTATGTAAAATAATTAGGTAATTACACACACACACTGGTGGAGGAATAGCACAGCTCATAAGTGAAAATTTTCAGGTTGAAGAAATAAACTTTGCTATAGAGAGTGAGTTCAAAGAATTTTTTGTTGTTCGCATAAATACTCGTCAGAGAGCAATATAATATCTATTGTATATAACTCACCAAGGAACCAACTAAGGCTTGAAGTTTATGAGGAAAGTCATATAGGTACTATTGAAGTTATAAACTCAGTTGTTAACATGGCAGAGGAGGTAAAACGTAAGATTTTGATTATGGGAGATTTTAATCATAATGAGATGGATTGGATAAATCTTGACCCACACAGTGGTGAAGACTCATTCGGGGCAAGATTCCTAGATTGCATTAAAGGAAATTTCCTACACCAACTAGTACTGGAACCAACGAGGGCCAGGGGTGGGGATGAGCCTTCACCGCTTGATCTAGTATTCACAAATAATTTGTTGAATATTGAAAAAATTTAGTATGAACCACCAGTTGGAAATAATGACCAATGTGTGTTGTTGATGGAGTATATCATCGAAGATGTTTTGCCTGAGAGTAAAGGCACTGAGGACACGACGAGCAACTATCCAAAAGGAGATTACATCAAAATGAATGAGCTTTTTGCAGTTATTAACTAGAGGATCTTATTTTACAACAAATCTGTACAAAAAATGTACGACATCTTTTGTGAGAAATGTGGGAAGAAAATAGATTGCTGCATACTTGTCACCCAAGTAGGTGTAATTCATGCCAGAGAGAGATGGTTCAATAATGAGTAATAGAGCTAAGGAGTGGAGAGACAAATGCTGAAAAAGGAATAGGAGGAGAAAAAACATAAGTGCATGTCAGACCTATAAAAGAGCAAGAAATGATTACCAAAGTAAAAGAAGAGAGGCAGAGAAAACTATGAAAGGAACATCACCAGGAAGGCTAAAGAAAATCCCAAGCTTTTCCACAACTTTATCAGAGGAAAACTGAAGGTAAAAGAAAAGATTTTAAAGCTTAAGAGAGTGGAAGGAAGCATCACTGAGACGTATGAAGAGATCTGCAAAAAATTGAACAAGGACATTCAGTCAGCATTTACAGTAGAAAATAGTCCACCCCTCAGACTGCAGAGATAGAAGCTCATGGGCTGGTATTAGAGAACATCATCCTTTCAGCCACAGAGATATGAAAAGCGACGATGGAGTTAGCTGTCCATAAAGCTACAGGTCCTGATGATATATTCCATCATGTACTTAAAAAATGGCAAAACTCAATATCATTGGCACTAAGTGTCATATTTAAAAAGTCACTGGAGTCAAGGGAGATTCAAAGATGCTGGAAACAAGTGAACGTGATACCTATATTCAAGAAGGGAGGGAATGATATGGCTCTAAACAATAGACCAGTTTCCTTGACCAGTATAGTTTGCAAAGTTATGGAGAAACTACTAAGGAAACAAATCTCTCTTCACTTGGAATCCTTCAACTTTTTGTCAATGAGACAACATGGCTTCAGAGAAGGTAGATCAACAGTAGCAAACTTATTAGAATTTTATGATGAGGAAAGCCGAATCTTACAGGAAAGAGAGAGCTGGGCAGATTGCATATTCCTAGACTTTCAGAAAGCGTTTGACACTGTCCCACACAGGAGACTTATTAAAAAGTTGCAAAGAATGGTTAAAAGAGGTGGAAATGTCTTGAAATGGATAAAAACATATTTAGAAGGAAGGGAACAGAGAGTTAGAGTAAGACACTCAGTGTCTGAATGGAGAAGAATTAGTAGTGAAGTTCCACAGGGTTCAGTTTTAGGGCCACTGTTGTTCCTTGTATATGTAAATGACTACTGGAGTCTGTAAATTAATTCATGAATATGTTTGCAGATGATGCAAAGATTGTGAAGAAAGTAAGAAACGAGAACAATGGTAGAGAAATTCAAGAAAATCTAAATAGTCTGCATGAATGGTGAGAAAATTGGCTAATGAAATTCAATGCTTCAAAATATAAAGTAATGAGAATGGGTACAAATGCAAGAAGGCCCAAGCTTGGCTACTCTTTGGCAGAAGTGCAAATTCAAGAGACAGTGAATGAGAGAGATCTAGGAGTAAACATACTGGCAGATTTGTCTCCAGAAATGCATATAAATGGTATAGTAAGGGCAGCATGTGCTTTCTCAGCAAATGTATGGGTACCCTTCATGTACATGAACAAGGAAATGTTCAGAAATATTTATGTAACCTATGTGAGGCCAAAGCTTGAATATGCATCCTCCTTTTGGAATCCTCACTTAAAAAAGAATGTAGTTAAGCTGGAAAAAGTTCAAAGACATGCCACGAACTGATGCCCGAAATGCGCAATCTCAGTTAAGATGAGAGACTGAGGGAATTAGACTTACCATCACTTGAAGCTAGAAGATTGAGGGGGGATATGGTGACAGTCTCTAAATTCCTTCATGGTTATGATATAGTGGATAGGGATCGATATTTTGATATGGCTGGCACTAGAACTAGAGGTCATAGTTTGAAACTCCGTAAGAAAACTTCTTTGCAGGATGTAAGGAAGTACTTTTTTTAGTGCAAAAATATTTGATAATTGGAATTCGCTAAGCGAGGAGGTAGTTAATGCTAACTCAATCCATAGTTTTAAGGACAAGTATGATAAGTATGACTAAGTACAAAATGAAACTGATCAGGAGACGGGAAGTTGCGAGCATGGGCTCTTTCCCGTAAGCACAATTAGTTAATCACCATTAGGTAATTATACACAGAAATGCATATAAATAGCACAGGGGCAGCAAATGCTTTCTTAGCAAATATAAGGGTAACCTTCAGGCATATGGACAAGGAAGTGTTCAGAAATATTTTTGTAACCAATATGAGGCCAAAGGTTGAATAAGTAACCCCCTTTTGCAATCCGCACTCGAAAAGGCACGTAGTTTAGCTAAAAATAGTTCAAAGACAAGACACGAAACTGTTGCCTGAAATACGCAATCTCATTTATGATGATAGGCTGAGGGAATTAGAATTACCATCACTCGAAGCTAGAAGATTGAGGAGGGGATATTGTGACAGTTTTTAAATTCCTTCATTGTTATGACAGAGTGGATAGGTATCGATATTTTGATATGGCTGGCACTAGAACTAGAAGTCATAGTTTGAAGCTTCAAAAGAAAACTTCCTTACATGATGTAAGGAAGTTCTTTTTTTTTTTTTTAGTGTAAGAGTAGTTGATAATTGGTATTCACTGAGAGAGGAGATAGTTAATGCTAACTCAATCCGTAGTTTTAAGGACAAGTATGATAAGTCTCACCAAGTACAAAATGGAACCGATCAGGAGAAGGGAACTTACGACCTTGGGGCTCTTTCCCATAAGCACCAAGTTGATAATAACAATTAGACATTTACATAAACACAGAGAAGAAAAATTTTCATTTCAGAGTTCTTCCAGACAAAGGGGAGATAAAGAAGATGATGATAGAAGAATAGGGGATGGGGCCTCATTAAGATTGTTATACACAAATGCTGATGGACTAGCTGGTAAGGCAGTAGAATTAGAAGATTGGATTCACAACAGAATGGCAGATATAGTAGCTGTTACAGAGACTAAGGTGAGTGAGGACATAAACAGTGTCACAGTTTTTACTAAGAGCTTCAGAATATTAAGGGTTGAAAGATCTGAGACGACTGCTGGAAAGATATCACTGCTCATAAATGAAAGGATTCAGGTTGAAGAAAGAAACTTTGCTTTAGAAATTGAGTTCAAGGAATCTCTTGTTGCTCGCATAATACTGGGTCAGAGAGCATTATAATTACTGTTGAATATAACCCACCAAGGAACCAACATAAGCTAGAAGTTTATGAGTAAGGTCATATAGGTACTATTGAAGTCATAAACTCAGTTCTTAACATTGCATGGGAATGAAAATGTAGGATTTTGATTATGGGAGATTTTAGTCATAAAGAGATAGATTGGATAAATCTTGACCCACACAGTGGTGAGAACTCATTCCGGGCAAGATTCCTAGATTACATAAAAGGATATTTCCTACACCAACTTGTACTGTAACCAACGAGGGCCAGTTGTAGGGATGAGCCTTCACTACGTGATCTAGTATTCATAGATAACGTGTTGGATTTTGAAAAAATTGAGTATGAACTACCAATTGGAAAGAGTGACCACTGTGTCTTGTTGATGGAGTATATCTTTGAAGATGTTTTGACTGAGAGTAGAGGCACTGAGGACACGAGGAGGAACTATCCAAAAGGAGAATACATCAAAATGAATGAGCTTTTTGCAGTTATTGACTGGAGGACCTTATTAAACATCAAATATGTACAAGAAATGTTCAACATCTTTTGTGAGAAATATGGGAAGATAGTAGATTGCTGCTTACCTGTCACCAAACTAGGTGTAATTTATGCCAGAGAGAAATGGTGTGATAAAGAGTGTAATAGAGCTAAGGAGTGGAGAGACAAATGCTGGAAAAGAAATAGGAGGAGAAAAACAGAAATGCTTGGCAGACCTATAATAGAGCAAGAAATTATTACCTACGTAAACAACGAGAGGTAGAGAGAGACTATGAAAGGGCTAGGAGCAAGAAGGCTAAAGAAAATCCCAAACTTTTCCACAGAATTATCAGAGGAAAACTGAAGGTAAAAGAACGGGTTTTAAAGCTTATGAGAGTGGATGGAAGCATCACTGAGACTGATGAAGTGATCTGCGAAGAAATGAACAAGGGGTTTCAGTCAGTATTTACAGTAAAAAATACTCCATCTCCTTAGATTACAGAGATAGAAGTTCATGGGCTGGTATTACAAAACATCATCCTTTCAACCACAGAGGTATGCAAAGCACTGATGGAATTAGCTATCCATAAAGCTACAGGTCCTGCTGATATATTCCCTTATGCACTTAAAAAATGCGCAAACACAATATCAGCGTCACTAAGCATCATATTTAAAATATCGCTCGAGTCAGGGGAGATTCCAAGATGCTGTTAACAAGCAAACGTGATTCCTATCTTCAAAAGGGAAAGGGGGATATGGCTCTAATCCATAGACCTGCTTCCTTGACCAGCATAGTTTGCAAAGTTATGGAGAAACTACTAAGGAAACATATCTCTCTTCACTTGGAATCCTTCAACTATTTGTCAGTGAGACAACATGCTTCAGAGAAGGCAGATCAACAGAATTTTATGATGAGATAAGCCGAATTTTAAAGGAAAGAGAGGAGTTGGCAGAATGCATATTGCTAGACTTCCAGAAAGCATTTGCAACAGTCCCACATGGGAGACTTATAATGAAAATGCAGGCAATGGCAAGAATAGGTGCAAATGTCTTGAAATGTATAAACACATACTTAGAAGGAAGGGAACAGAAGGTCAGAGTAAGACAGACATTGTCCGAATGGAAAAGAGTTAGTAGTGGAGTTCCACAGGGTTCAGTTTTAGGACCACTTTTGCTCCTTGTAAATGTAAATAATCTAAAAGAGTCTGTAAATTTATTCATGAATATGTTTGCAGATGATGCAAAGGTTGTGAAGAAAGTAAGAAATGAGAACAATGGTAGAGAACTTCACGAAGATCTAAATAGTCTGCATTAGTGGTCAGAAAAGTGGCTAATGAAATTCAATACTTCAAATGCAAGGTAATGAGAATGAGTACAAGTGCAAGAAAGCCCAAGCTTGACTACTCATTGGCAGGAGGGGAACTGCAAGAGACAGAGAATGAGTGAGATTTAGGAGTTATACATACTGGCCGATTTGGCTCCAGAGATGCATATAAATGGCACAGTAAGGGCAGCATATGCTTTTTTTAGCAAATGTAAGGGTAGCTGTCAGGCACATGGACAAGGAAATGTTCAGAAATATTTATGTAACCTATGTGAGACCAAAGCTTGAATATGCAGCCACCTTTTGGAATCCGCGCTTGAAAAAGCTGGAAAAAGTTCAAAGACATGCCACGAAACTGGTGCCGGAAATACGCAAGTCTCAGCTATGAGGAGAGGCTGAGGATAATTAGACTTACCATCACTCGAAGCTAGAAGAATGAGGGGGGGATATGGTGACGGTTTTTAAATTCCTTCATGGTTATGGACAGAGTGGATAGGGATCGATATTTTGATATGGCTGGCAGTAGAACTAGAGGTCATAGTTTGAAGCTTCGTAAGAAAACTTCTCTGCAGGATGTATGGAAGTACTTTTTCAGTGTAAGAGTAGTTGATATCTGGAATTCGCTAAGGGAGGAGGGTAGTTAATGCTATTTCAATCCATAGTTTTAAGGACAGGAAGTACTTTTTTTTTTTTTTAGTGTAAGAGTAGTTGATAATTGGAATTCGCTAAGCGAGGAGGTAGTTAATGCTAAGTCAGTCCATAATTTAAGGTCAAATACGATAAATATCACTATGTACAAATTGGAAGCAACCACGATACTGGAAGTATTTATATATGGATATCATTATGTCTGCTCTTGTATATGGGGATGTGTGTACAGAT
>JAXCGZ010010494.1:0-25000 GCA_037179515.1 Halocaridina rubra | reverse complement strand
TATTATTATTATTATTATTATTATTATTATTATTATTATTATTATTACAATGGAGGTCATTGTGACCCAGGACAACTCTTTATGGCTTATTAGTTTACAGTAAGTGTTATAACAGAATGTGTTGGTTTTACAAAACTACTGTAAACTGAATAACTCAAAACAGGTCATCACTGATTAGCAGTTTACAGCAGAAGTTATAGCAATAAGTTGTTACTGAACCGGTACAAAGCAGTTATAAACTGTATTATTTAAAACAACTCGACATTGATTCATAGTTTACAAACGTTGTAAGACTAGTCGTTGTTTAATTTGACAAAATGACTGTCAACTGGGTGATCAGAGATAGCACTCTAATGTTTAGCAATTTGCAACAAAAGTTTTAACAGTGCGTTTCTGAACAAGTACAGAACTACTGTAAACTGAGTAACCCAAAACATCTCAGTATTGATCATTAGTTTACACTAGAAGATATAACATTAGTTGTTGTTGAGCCGGTACAATATTGTCGTGAACTGGTGACTTATAAACAACTCAATATTGAATAACAATTTTCAACAGAAACTGAGTAATTCAAAACAACTTTGATTAGTAGATTACATTAGAAGGGTAAAACAAGTTGTTGTTTAGGAAGACATGAAACTACCATAGAACTATTCACACTGATCGGGTCAGCATTAATTGTAGTTTTCGCAAAAAAAAAAAATAATAACAATAATTGTTTTTGAGTTAGTTCAAAACCACCTACAAATCTGAGTGACCGAGAGACCTTAACAGTGTTTAGCAGTTTACAACAGATGTTATAACACCAGTTATAGTTTAGCAGAGAAAGTTCTTTAAACTCGTCATTGTAAATCAGGACTACGATCGATACCACCATAGGGCGCTTGGAAGGTCATCCACCCCCATAATGGGGACTAAGAGGGACACAGGAGAAGCATGCTATTGCAAAGCAGTCATGAAAGCTGTATCCGGTTAAGAAAATTTCCTACAATCGTTGAATGGGTGAGGGGGGGAGCTTAACACCTTGCGCAAGCTCTGACGTCACTCAGGGTCTCCTTTTTAAGGAAGAGAGAGAGAGAGAGAGAGAGAGAGAGAGAGAGAGAGAGAGAGAGGGGGGGGGGGGGGGGGCTATGCAAAGTGTTTACAAGATATAATAGAAGCTGGGCTTAAAGAGGATGTGTTAGGAGATGGTATCGGAATCACTTAACTAAGAAGTAATAAGAGGCGCCTTAAAGAGGGAAGCCAAGAGGATGTATTTTAGGAAGAAAAATTAGAGAGGTATAGTCAGAAAGAAGAATGAATCTTTAAAAAAAATCTTGGGACTTAATGTTTTATTGCGTTGTGAACTTGTAGTGGCAACAAAACCACAAAATAAGTTTTCCTCAATTATTGTCCATTATGATACTGAGTCGTAGAGAAGAGAGTCCCACGAGATAAATTTCAAACATCAAGTACAAAAATTCCAGAGTTAAAACTACCAACCAGAAAAATGTCCGAGATATAAATTAACGACCAATGAGAAAAATTGACATCAGTAGCTCAAAGGACAAACTGTACTTGCGAATATTTGCTTGTAAGTCCTTAGCATCCAAACATGAAAACAAAAATCTACAAACAAGCACTTGCTTTTAATGATGGACTTAACATGTAAACATGTAAAAATAATTCTGTAGACAAACACTTACTTTTGACGTTAAAGTTTAGCAAGCAACAGAAATTGGAAGAAACTTCTGTAGCCATTCGCTTCCTAGTAATGCCAAACCTTGACTGCTAAACCTGAAATAAACTTTCTGTAGACAATCACTTGCTTTTAAACATTGATGTCTGAACATAAAAAAAGAAACTTTCTGTATTAGCGTTTAGCTTGTCTGTAATGTAACCACCTGAATCATTATTAATTTTATTTAATTTTGTACTTTTTATTTTTTTTGCCCACGTTATATCATCTATCATCAAGACTTGCTTATAATGTTAAATTTTACCAGCTGAAGACAGATAACTTTGTTTGTATATAATTTGTTTGCTGTATATTAACTTATCATTTTATGTGCTAGGCGAACAAAATTTTTTTTTTATCTCTTTGTGGTATATTCATCACTTGCTATTTTGTTAACACCATAAACATTTAGTTATTTATATTATCCCTTTTTTGCTTTCGAAATCTTGTCTTCATATCTCAGTCTGGTAAGCTATCTACTGTACAAGTGCCATATCCCCCTTTATAAGAAGTATGGCCGAGTCAGGTCCAAAACCTGGACAGCAAGAGAACACGGAGGGGATTCCTACTCCCCTCGCTTCGCCCTATGCAGTCAGTTTTTACGATGGCTAAGGAACTCGTAGTCTGTAATATTGTCCCCTTACCACGGGGAAAGAAAGAAGAAAATTCTGTATCTGAAATTAAAAGGGAAAATGAGCCACGGGATGCAGAGGCCTCTCAGCGCCTCCTCACTTGGAATGAAGCCATCTGATTCCAAGAAACAATAGTAATAATGCCTAGAAAAAATAATTCTCGGTTTAAGTGTCACTGATAGTCCCCTTTACGGGGATGAATATAATTGTGATTGGGAACTTAAGGCTTGATACCCTTCATAAAGCTCCGCTATCAACTCCCGAGTCGAGCACTGACCACTCGGCTCCCTCTGCTCTCTCAGTTCCTGAGTTGGATCGAAACTAATTTCAAGGAACGTTCCTAATACTGACAATGAATTGAAAATATTTCTCGGCCTTCTGCATAGCTCCCCTCAGGCCTTGAACAATGACTCCACTGAACTAGTTTCTTGGCGTCTCTGCGTGACCTAGACAATCCAGAGACAAGGTCAAACGATCCAAATGGACTGGTAGGAGGCAGGAGGATAGGGTTGGATTGGCTCTAACCTTACATGGATAGGCGGACGTCAGGTTAAATATGGATTTTCATATTGACTGTGGCCCGATTTCTTAAACAGTGTAAACCTAGAATACCATATTGTTAGTTAGCTAGACACACACCAATGGATTTCATAAACGCATCTGACGCGGTTCTGTGTATGGCTAGGATCCCGTACGGGATGCTAGCCATACACAGAATCGCGTCAGATGCGTTTATGAAATCCATTTGTGTGTGTCTAGCTAACTAACAATATGGTATCCTAGGTTTACGCTGTTTAAGAAATCGGGCCTGTGTCAGAACGCGATGACGTTGTCTTTAGAAAAATTATACTGGTTGTCATGAGGTTAATTAGAGTTAATGAGGGGAAAGATTTGGCATAATTCGCTAAGGGTTCTTAAGAATAATTTTGGTTTTGATTTATAGTTGATGAAGAAGGGAAAAGAAGGGGTAAAATATGCTGGCAAATTTCGATAGGGATTCTTAAATATTTTTTTTTATTTATAGTTTATGAGGAAAAAGGGAAAAGGAATTGTAACATCTTTAACAGAATCCACAAAGATTTTTTTTTTAACGTGAAAAGTCGGACGTCAAGTAAAACACATTTCGTTGTGTTTACTTTGTCAAAACAATATTACGTTTTCTTGGAATGAATATGATATCGGTGTGTCTCTTAATTTCGCTCGAGTTGATAAAATAAAAATTTCGAGGGATCTACAAAAATTCGCAAGAAATTATAGAATAATATTGCATATATTTATTTAATTTTTTCTGAAGGGGGGGGGGGTGCAGTGTCGCTTTAGAGAGATTAAAAAAAATAATTTTGTTTTTAATGAAAGAAAATTCGCAAAATTGTTTTAGATAAAACTTTTAATCTGTTTGGAATGAACAGTGTCAGAGCTTAGCAGAATTAAACAAATATTTAGTATTTTAAATAATAACAACAATACTAAAATTAGGATATAATCTATAATATAAATAGTGTTAACAGTGATAACTCATTCAGAGTAATTTATTGAGATTAAAAATTGCCGTGTCAGCAAAAACACACGCACAAACGCACACACGTGAGAAACCTGTCTGGAGACGGGGAGTTACTCGTATAAGGTCCTTTTCCGTAAGGACAATAAAGCAAATACCATCAAGTAAACTCTCTCTCTCTCTCTCTCTCTCTCTCTCTCTCTCTCTCTCTCTCTTCCACACACACACACACACACACACACACACACACACACACACACACACACACACACACACACACACACACACACACACACACACACACGAATAAAACGTTACCAAATCCGAGAATAAATTGACAACATAAATAGATAAAAAATGACGCAGTATAAATGAAGCTAAAAATTCATGCGAATCCGGAAATAAACAGATGCAATCAAAAAAATAAATATGAATAATATTGAGTGAAAAACAACTATTGTGATTTGCAATATAGTATGGTTCAGCAAGTGCCACTTGGTAGGGGGGGGGGGAGCGCGCTGAACTCCTCCTCTTCCAAGGGCACTGTTCATTGAACATGCGTTTTGAACTTTTATTATTATTGTTATTATTATTATTATTATTATTATTATTATTATTATTATTATTATTATTATTATTGTTATTGTTGTTGTTGTTGTTGTTGTTGTTGTTATTATTATTATTATTATTATTATTATTATTATTATTATTATTATTATTATTATTATTATTATTATTATTATTATTATTATTATTATTATTATTATTATTATTATTATTATTATTATTATTATTATTATTATTATTATTATTATTATTATTATTATTATTATTATTTTCTGATACGATTTTACTTCCGCACTTCATGACTTGAACGCGCGCTGTAGATCGAAGCCACACCCAAATTAAATTATGCAAATGATGATTATATATTTTACGTATGTGTGTTTTACTATGATTTTGAGAGTTATATATAATATATATATATATATATATATATATATATATATATATATATATATATATATATATATATATATATATATATATATATATATACACACTACTACTACTACTACTACTACTACTACTACTACTACTACTACTACTACTACTTCTCCTTAGATAGGATCTGTAGCTTTAACAAGAGACAACATTTTATCTCTAGATATGCTACCCTATTATCTTAATCTGTTTGTAAGTCCCTTAGTTCGTCTGTACAACAGCATCGCTACAGGTCATAAAAGTGACACAGCTCAAGAAAAAAAGAGGAAAAGCAGCAGTGTTTCAAAATCACAAACAAAGCTTGATGTTTTTTTTTCCGAGTTGTATCACTTTCACCTGTTTGGATGCTGCTTCACAGACGGTCTGCATGGATGATGCAGACAGGTAAGGAATAGAGATAGCGAACCCGGAGACATAGTGGTGTATCTTGTTATAGTTACAAATTCTTATCTAAGGAGAACAAGCTTATTAAAAATGACCTGCCTTTCGTGAAAAAATTATAAACTCAAGAACACACGCGTAAGCACATATATAGAAAACAACTTTATAATTTATATTCTAAGGTTTTATTTATCTATATTTATATTTATTTTTTTTTACTTCAGATAACTTCCATTTTCAACAATACTCTATTTTTCTTCTCTGAACGTATTTTTACGTCGATTATTCTACTCATTCTAAACCTGTTTATAGATTTTTTTTTATATTTCATAATATTATGCAGACATAAATAAAATGCAAATAGATAATTTAATAGGTATTTAGGTTAAGTGATGAATGATTAAGTATTTTTAGTTTACAAATAGGTAAATTGACAGCCAAAATAAATATAGCAATATATAAATGTTATTACTGTAAATAAACTGACAAGTTTACAGACAGTAATACCGAGAATAAAAACAGGAAACGATGAATACCTAGATAAATAAAATAAATAAATTTATGTATAAATAAACATAAATCCGCAAATAAATGCTCGAGTACACAATAAATAAACAAGTAAATAAAAAAATTAATTAGTTTATAAATAAAATAATCCTCAGAAAAGCGAGTGATCCAAATGCGCAGAAGAATCGTATATCCATCGGTAATATTAAAATATTTTCCCTTTATTTCACTTTTCCACGACCGTAAACATTAGCAAGTCACTCCCACCTAATTTATGGCTTGGAAAAGGGTTTAACTATCAGTGGGTATAGAGATGACTGAAAGAATCCCCCATTTCTTAGGTATGACCAAGGTAAGAGAGAGAGAGAGAGAGAGAGAGAGAGAGAGAGAGAGAGAGAGAGAGAGAGAGAGAGAGAGAGAGAGAGAGAGAGAGAGAGAGAGAGAGAGAGAGAGAGAGAGAGAGAGAGAGAGAGAGAGAGAGAGAGAGAGATTCCTTAATTCTCTTTGCTTTTCTTTGATAGATGGATAAATAGAGAGAGAGAGAGAGAGAGAGAAAGAGAGAGAGAGAGAGAGAGAGAGAGAGAGAGATTTTCTCAATGCAATATCTACTGAGTGAGAAAGAGATGATATTGATTCCCTGTCTTCGCTATTTATCGTTATACTCCGTCTCCAAGTCACTACTTTTTTTTCTGTAATGTCCGTATTAATACATAACATCAAACAGAAATAAACGAGACAAAATACAATGAAAAAAATAAGGTCAAACATTGCGGAATAATAACTGACCGAATAATTTCATTCAGTCTTGTCGGGAATGCGGTTAGAATGCTGTCTCTTGCAAAATAAAGAAGTAAATGCAATAATAATAATAATAATAATAATAATAATAATAATAATAATAATAATAATAATAATACATTTTTCGCATTTCCAAGCACCTCAGATGATAGCAAGATTAGCGTTGCCAGACACCATTCAGTACTGTTGGTAACAGTGTTGCCAAGCACCATTCAGTAAAAATGATCAGGATGCGCAAACGGATGTTCTTGCTAAAAATACTCTTTCGCTTGCATGGGGGGATGGGGGAGAGGAAGTCCTTAAACGGGTTTCTTGAATAATAATAATAATAATAATGATAATAATAGTAATAATAATTATATACCGCTAATAATATTGATGATATAATACTCTTACTGCCAACAACAATGACAGAAATAATAATAATAATAATATATAATAATAATAATAATAATAATAATAATAATAATAATAATAATTATGTACAGCTAATAATATTGATGATATTAATACTCTTACTGCCAACAACAATGACAGAAATAATAATAATAATAATAATAATAATAATAATAATAATAATAATAATAATAATAATAATAATAATAACAACAACAATAATGGTAATAACAAATGTATAGTTTTAAGAATGTACATTATTTCTTTAATACATGCAGATTGCAATTGAAAATAGATAAACTGATAAATTAATAATAGTCAGCTATATAAATAGATGCAGATTGCAATTGAAAATAGATAAATTGATAAATAAATGTGTTATATAAATAAATGCATAAATGAATAGATAAATATTAAAATTAATCAATATGTACATACAGATATAAACTATACAAATAAATAGGACCAATCTCAGAATCTCCGCCTCATGTAGGTTTCAAGTGCTAAAGCTGGGATTAAGGTTAGGTTGAGCTGGGCTATCCTTGGCTAGGCAATTGCTAGGTAACGTAAGGTTAACCTAACCAAAACCTCACCTCATTTCAATCCCAGATTAAGCACCAAAGCATTACATCAGGTGCTTATTGTGATACTGAGTCATAAAAATTATAAATAAGAAAATGATTACATAAGCTTGGTTAGAGGAATGGAAGGAATCCTTTCCATTTCGATAGTGGAAGGGATGGGTTTGGTGATGGGGGTGTTGTTGGGGGTGGCTGGAGAGAAAGATATGTCTGTAATTTGGATAAAATTTGTGGAATCATTGTCCTTGGGTTGCACTGTAATGATGATCATTTTTTTTTTCATGTCATTCCTCATGTCGGAATCCTTTGAGACATTTCTCTTTTTATTCGTCTTTATTTTATTTATTTATTAATTCGTCTTTATTTAATTATTTGTTTATTTATTTATGCTTATTTACCTTATTAATGCTTGTTTGCTCGTTTTTTATTGACATTAATTATATATACCTTCGTAATTAATCGCTTACTTTTTTTTTAATTATTTTCCTTTCTTTCTTCTTTGTCATTCAGGTATTCATTATATATATATATATATATATATATATATATATATATATATATATATATATATATATATATATATATATATCTGGTTGTTGCGGTACAACGTTATCGCGTTTCCAGTTACCAATGGTGTTCCACAGGGCTCTGTTCTTTCGCCTACTCTGTTCCTTTCTTCAGCAGTGATCTTCTCCAGTCGCCATCATCGTCTCTTCTTCACGCCTTTACCGACGATTCTACCCTTCATATTTCCTCTGCCTTTTCCTCATGACCTTCGTTTGCGTCTGGAAATCAGTCTCGTATCACTCTTTCTTCAACTTTCAGCTCCGATTTATAGAGAATATCTAAGTTGGGCACCCAAAATTTAGTTCAATTCCCCCAAGACACAGTTTCTGGCTATTTCTTTATCATGTTCTCCTATTAACAACTATTGTCCTTGATAACAACGATATTTATTCTCCTAATTCCATTAACATATTAGGCATTAAGATAGCTTGTAACTTGTCTTTGAAGACTCACATTATTTGCATTTCTAAATCTGCAGCCAAGAAATTGTCGGTTTTGCTTTGCTTCCTTAAATACTTTCTTCTCCCTAACTACTAAAAACCTATAAAGGACTTATGCGTCCGTGATTAGAATACTGCTCTCACATGTGTTGTATTTCAAGTACTTCTCGTTATGGTAGGGATGAATCTAAGGCTATCAGACTCATTAATGACCCTTCTCATACTTCCAGTCTCGATTCTCTTTCTCTTCCCCGAAATGTACAATCTCTCTCGCTTTTCTCTTGGTATTACTTCCATCGCTGCTCTGATGAGTTGGCGAATTGCATCCCTCCCCCATAGGCGCGGCATGTAACACTTGCTAGTGGCCTCGTCACACAGGTACTGTGTGGATATTTGTAGCTCGTGGACTGGTCGGTGCAGTGACTGTTTCTTTCTTTCCACTTCCAGACTCTGAAAGTCTCATCCTTCTTTTGTCTTTCCTAACTCTTATGACCTATCTTTCTTCAAAAAAAAAAACTGATCTATAGTCACCTCAGGGCCAAATGCTACCATATCTCTTGTCATTTCTTTGACTATATTTTCAGCTTATCCTTTTCTCAATGTACTATTATTCTATTATATCTGCCTTGTCATTAAGTTTCTACTTTTACTTCTCAGTGTTTTCTTGTTATTCTGGCCCCATGAGAGCGATTTTCTTTGCCCGTCCCGATGTCGAACTCATAAATAAATAAATAAATAATTGATATATATATATATATATATATATATATATATATATATATATATATATATATATATATATATATATATATATATATATATATATATCATTCACTACACTATAATTTTCATGTGTTAATATAGACCCTAATAAATCATTTACAAGTGAAATACAGACAACATTAATGTGTCTTTTCTCTTTCCACCTTGGATTTAATTGTTAATGGCATTCCATCGAAGCCCTTTTTAAGGAGAGCCGTTACAGAGGTCAACTCTGAGGCTACGTGCGACTCAGATCTGTATACAAACCTGATGTAAATATGCAAAGGAGGGTGTTGGCACTCTTATAGTAAACCAAAGGTTCTTTTAGGGGCAGAGGTAATTAACCTACACTTTTTTGGCATGTGATTTTTATTGGATTTTGCACTCATTAAATGGTTTGTGTATATCCATGTGTATAAAATAGGCAAAAATAAACTTTTTTTGTTTTTAGTTTGGAGACTTGATTAAACTGAAGTTGTTTAATAATATTAATACAATGGCTATGATAATAATAATAATAATAATAATAATAATAATAATAATAATAATAATAATAATAATAATAATAAAATTTGAATTAATCTTTTCAATTTCTCTCGGTTTCATTAATATTAATTTACAGAAAGTTAACACTCTGTTTTCTGTATTTTTTTTATTTTTTTTTATCTCATTATATTATTTATTCTCTCTTGGCTCTTCCAATTATGTATCTATATTTTATTGCGTATATATTCTCCAACTTCGTTTGTGTACATATTAATGTATATTTATAAGGTATGTTAACGCTCAATTTTTAAGTTTTTTTTTTCTTCTGTTTTCGCGTTTTTTCCAATTCATCTTGCCTCCCCTTGATAATCACTCTCCGCAGAGTCTTAATAAAGTCTTTTAACTTTTAATGCATCAAATTATAAAGTTTTTATTCCTTAATTTAATTTATTAACATTTCTGTAAGCATCTCCTATGCAATCATTTGTATAATTATCTTATATCTATTTTCCCTCTATTATTAACATGCATAAATTCCCCTTTTTCATGTTGTATAATTATCTATTCAATTCCGACCAAAGTTTATCTACGGAGGAAAAAGCTGAAATGGAGTGATAAGTTATTTCAGAATTATTTTCAGAGCAAATTCAAATACAACCTGAAAGATCTCACTTTGGTTTCGTTTCATTTTTGCTTTGGCAGCTGACCTCTGTTCATGAGTTTGGCCCGATTTCTTAAACAGTGTAAACTTAGGATACCATATTGTTAGTTTGCTAGACACACACATAATGGATTTCATAAAACGCATCTGACGCGGTTCTGTGTATGGCTAGGATCCCGTATTGGATCCTAGCCATGCACAGAGCTGCGTCAGATGCGTTTATGAAATCCATTTGTGTGTGTCTAGCTAACTAATATTAATAGTATCCTAGGTTTACACTGCGGGATCCTAGCAATGCACAGAACTGCGTCAGATGCGGTTATGAAATCCATTTGCGTGTGTCTAGCTAACTAACAATATGGTATCCTAGGTTTACACTGCGGGATCCTAGCCATGCACAGAACTGCGTTAGATGCGTTTATGAAATCCATTTGTGTGTGTCTAGCTAACTAACAATATGGTATCCTAGGTTTACACTGCGGGATCCTAGCCATGCACAGAACCGCGTCAGATGCGTTTATGAAATCCATTTGTGTGTGTCTAGCTAACTAACAACATGGTATCCTAGGTTTACACTGTTTAAGAAATCGGGCCAAAGTCATGAACAGAGGTCAGCTATCAAAGCAAAAATGAAACGACTTAGTGCTGAGAGCTTTCAAACTATTTTAGTCCATCTTCAGAGCAACTTCAAATTCAGCCTTGATAGATCTCAGCATTCTGTCATTTCATTTTTCCTTCGTAACTGACCTCTATTCACATATACATCCGTCTATACATCCATCCATTCATTCAACCTTCCCTCCGTCCATCCATCCATTCATTCAACCTTCCGTCCGTTCATCCATCCATCTACACACACACACACACACACACACACACACACACACACACACACACACACACACACACACACACACACACACACACACACACACACACACACACACACACACACACACACACACACACACACACACACACACACACACACACACACACACACACACACACACACACACACACACACACACACACACACACACACACACACACACACACACACACACACACACACACACACACACACACACACACACACACACACACACACACACACACACACACACACACACACACACACACACACACACACACACACACACACACACACACACACACACACACACACACACACACACACACACACACACACACACACACACACACACACACACACACACACACACACACACACACACACACACACACACACACACACACACACACACACACACACACACACACACACACACACACACACACACACACACACACACACACACACACACACACACACACACACACACACACACACACACACACACACACACACACACACACACACACACACACACACACACACACACACACACACACACACACACACACACACACACACACACACACACACACACACACACACACACACACACACACACACACACACACACACACACACACACACACACACACACACACACACACACACACACACACACATATTCGAGGGAAGGAAAGCCGAGATCAACAAAAGTAACCTTTGAGAGAGGGGAGACATGTAGGGAAATATTGTTGAGAAAAAAAAGTCTAAAAGACCTTCAAGAATGCAAAGAAGTGTTCATTAGACGATACAGAACACAGGAAGAGATGGGAAAGATCAAAAACTTGTTGCAAGAGGCAAGAAGGTTAAATGATGAAAGAAATGAAGAAGAGAAGAAAAATTTTCGTTACGGAATACTTCCAGACAAAGGGGAGATAAAGAAGATAATGACAGAAGATCAGGGGATGGGGCCTCATTAAGATTGTTATACACAAATGCTGATGGATTAGCTGGTAAGGCAGTAGAATTAAAAGATAGGATTCACAACAGTAAGGCAGATATAGTAGCAATTACAGAGACTAAGTTGAGTGAGGACATAAACAGTGTCACAGTTTTTCCTAAGGGCTTCAGAATACTAAGGGTCGAAAGATCTGAGAGGACTGGTGGAGGGATAGCACTGCTCATAAGTGAGAGGATTCAAGTTGAAGAAATAAACTTGGCTATAGAAAGTGAGTTCAGGGAATTTCTTGTTGCTCGCATAAATACTGGGTCAGAGAGCATTATAATAACTGTTGTATACAACCCACCAAGGAACCAAAATAGGCTTGAAATTTATGAGGAAAGTCATATAGGTACGATTGAAGTCATAAACTCAGTTGTTAACATGGCGCGGGAGAAAAAATGTAGGATTTTGATTATGGGAGACTTTAATCATAAAGAGATAGATTGGATAAATCTTGACCCACACAGTGGTGAGGACTCCTTTGGGGCAAGATTCCTAGATTGCGTACAAGGGAATTTCCTACACCAACATGTAATGGAACCAACAAGAGCCAGGGGTGGGGACGAGCCATCACTACTTGATCTGGTGTTCACAGATAATGTGTTGGATATTGAAAATATTGAGTATGAACCACCAATTGGAAAGAGTGACCACTGTGTGTTGTTGATGGAGTATATCATTGAAGACATTCTTCCTGAGAGTAGAGGCACTGAGGACATGAGGAGGAACTATCAGAAAGGAGATTACATCAAAATGAATGAGCTTTTTGCAGTTATTGACTGGAGAACCTTATTTTACAACAAATCTGTACAAGAAATGTATGACATCTTTTGTGAGAAATATGGGAAGATAGTAGATTGCTGCATACCTGTCACCAAAGTAGGTGTAATTCATGCCAGAGAGAAATGGTTCGATAATGGGTGTAAAAGAGCTAAGGAGTGGAGAGACAAATGCTGGAAAAGGTATAGGAGGAGAAAAAACATAAATGCCTGGCAAACCTACAAAAGAGCAAGAAATGACTACCTAAGTAAAAGGAGAGAGGCAGAGAAAGATTATGAGAGGGACATCACCAGGAAGGCTAAAGAAAATCCCAAGCTTTTCCACAGCTTTATCAGAGGAAAACTGAAGGTAAAAGAACAGGTTTTAAGGCTAAAGAGAGCGGATGGAAGCATCACTGAGACGGACGAAGAGATCTGCAAAAAATTGAACAAGGAGTTTCAGTCAGTATTTACAGTAGAAAATACCCCACCCCCTCAGATTGCAGTGATAGAAGCTCAAGGGCCGGTATTAGAGAACATCAACCTTACAGCCACAGAGGTATGCAAAGCGCTGATGGATTTAGATGTTCATAAAGCTACAGGTCCTGATGACATATCCCCTCATGTGCTTAAAAAATGCGCAAACACAATATCAGTGGCACTAAGTATCATATTTAAGGAGTCATTGGAGTCGGGGGAGATTCCAAGATGCTGGAAACAAGCAAATGTGATACCTATCTTCAAAAAGGGAAGGAGGGATACGGCTCTGAACTATAGACCAGTTTCCTTGACCAGCATAGTTTGCAAAGTTATGGAGAAACTACTAAGGAAACATATCTCTCTTCACTTGGAATCCTTCAACTTTTTGTCAGTGAGGCAACATGGCTTCAGAGAAGGAAGATCAACAGTAACAAACTTATTAGAATTTTATGATGAGGTAAGCCAAATCTTACAGGAAAGAGAGGGCTGGGCAGATTGCATATTCCTAGACTTCCAGAAAGCGTTTGACACTGTTCCACATGGGAGACTTATTAAGAAGCTGCAATCAATGGCTAGAATAGGTGGAAATGTCTTGGAATGGATAAAAACTTACTTAGAAGGAAGGGAACAGAGGGTTAGAGTAAGACACTCAGTGTCTGAATGGAGAAGAGTTAGTAGTGGAGTTCCACAGGGTTCAGTTTTAGGGCCACTTTTGTTCCTTGTATATGTAAATGACCTACCAGAGTCTGTAAATTCATTCATGAATATGTTTGCAGATGATGCAAAGATTGTGAAGAAAGTAAAAAACGAGAACAATGGTAGAGAACTTCAGGAGGATCTAAATAATCTGCATGAGTGGTCAGAAAAGTGGCTAATGAAATTTAATACCTCAGAATGTAAGGTAATGAGAATGGGTACAAGTGCAAGAAGGCCCAAGCTTGACTACTCGGTGGCTGGAGTACAACTTCAAGAGACAGAAAATGAGAGAGATCTAGGAGTAAACATACTGGCAGATTTGTCTCCAGAAATACATATAAATGGCGTAGTAAGGGCAGCATATGCATTCTTATCAAATGTAAGGGTAGCCTTCAGGCACATGGACAAGGAAATGTTCAGAAATATTTATGTAACCTATGTGAGGCCAAAACTCGAATATGCAGCCCCCTTTTGGAATCCGCACTTGAAAAAGCACATAGCTAAGCTTGAAAAAGTTCAAAGACATGCCACGAAACTGGTGCCAGAAATACGCAATCTCGGTTATGATGAGAGGCTGAGGGAATTAGACTTGCCATCACTCGAAGCTAGAAGAGTAAGGGGGGATATGGTGACAGTCTTTAAATTCCTTCATGGTTATGATAGAGTGGATAGGGATCGATATTTCGATATGGCTGGCTCTAGAACTAGAGGTCATAGTTTGAAGCTTCGGAAGAAAACTTGTTTGCAGGATGTAAGGAAATACTTTTTCAGTGTAAGAGTAGTTGATAATTGGAATTCGCTAAGCGAGGAGGTAGTTAATACTACCTCAATCCATAGTTTTAAGGACAGGTATGATAAGTATCACTAAGTCTAAAAATGGAACCGATCAGGAGACGGGAAGATACGAGCTTTGGGCTCTTTCCCGTAAACACAATTAGGTAATCACAATTAGGTAATCACACACACACACACACACACACACACACACACACACACACATATATATATATATACACATACATACACACACACACATACATACATTACTTGTTCATAGCATGATAGACTGATACACATGTTAAGTTGTTCATAATAAGTAAAGCCTTACAGTATATTGACCCCATACTGGTGTTTTGTTTAGACTTTGCTGAATCCCCTATACACTCTTGGTTCTTCCAGTCTCCCTTTGCCCTTAAATGGCTCTTCAAACCCTATTCAAAGCTATTCTCTAATCCAGTGATTCTCAAACTGGGGGCGCTTGGCTCCAAGGGGAGGAGTTTCACATCATAGTGGAAGAATTTGAACTACGGAGGTAACTTGGAAAAAGTTTTTATATACTCGTGCATGTAAATCAGTACACAACTTTTATGTAACTATAAAGATTGTCACGAAGTAATAATTCACAAAAAAATCCTCTTCAAAGTTAATCATATTTTGACTAAGCAGTTATTGAAGTTTGAAAAGCTATTTGCTTTCAGAAATTGCTTCAGTAGCTACATGTGTAAAAGTATAATGTGAATTTTTGTGTGTGTGTGTGTGTGGTAAATGTGACACCCGGACGGGCAAAGAAATATGCCCTCATCAAACCCTGGAAACAACAAAATGGGGAAGGAAGTGAAGAGAAACAGAAGGGGAGTATTGTGACTTGTTAGATGT
This sequence comes from Halocaridina rubra, assembly GCA_037179515.1. Lineage (NCBI taxonomy): Eukaryota > Metazoa > Arthropoda > Malacostraca > Decapoda > Atyidae > Halocaridina > Halocaridina rubra. Next base: position 9,096 of record JAXCGZ010010494.1, on the reverse strand, counting down.
GAAAGGCTATTAAGAGATGTGTAACGAGTATGTCTGAATATTCAGAAATTTACAAGGTGACAGTTCAAAATCTTAAGAGGAAATTTGAAAACCTGGGATAGCAAGTTAAGAACCTCTTGTGTAATCTTAGAATCCATCACAACACTCTTGTTGGGCTCTTACACTTTAATGCGAGCTTCTAACCTCACCTTGCCTTTTCCAGATAATATCTATATGAGCATTAAATTTCAGCAAACAATGAAAACGTTTCCCCCAGGAAGAGGTGCCTTAAGGTTACTGAAGATGTATTCTCTTGTTTACATTGTAGTGTTGAGACTTAAACTTCACCCATGCGAAGTTTCAACAGGGAATAGACACGTTTAATCTAAGAATTGTCGGCCTAAGTTTCTTGGAGTCGGTTTCCAACAGGGAATAGAATCGTTTAATGTTGGAATTGATGGCCTAAGTTTCTTGGAGTCAGTTTTCAGCAGAAAATAGAAACGTTTAATCTAAGAATTGATGGCCTAAGTTTCTTGGAGACAGTTTTCAACAGGGAATAGAAACGTTTAATCTAAGAATTGATGGCCTAAGTTTCTTGGAGTCAGTTTTCAACAGGGATTAGAAACGTTTAATGTTGGAATTGATTACATAAGTTTTTTGGGGTCAGTTTTCTGTTGTTTATTTTGTGGCATAGTGTCTTGGATATTACTTTTTTTTTTTAATTTCAACAGAAAATAAAACGGCTTTCTATAGGAAGAACTGGCCTAAGGTTATTGGTGATGTTCCATTTACCATTGTGATGTAGAGATTGACAAACCAATTTTATTTAATTTCAACAGAGAAAAGAAACGTTTTCTCTATAAAACTGGCCATAGCAACTGTTGCTGGCATATGCTGTTTACATAGCTTTTATAGAGACTACTTATCCTCGCTTTTTAAATTTCAACAGAAAATAGAAAAGTTTTCTTCAACAATAGATAGCTTAAGCTATTTTGGAACAGTTTTTTGTTATTTATATTGTAATATAGACTTTCTTTTCACCCTTATTAAATCACGAGAGGAAAAGGAAACTTTGTTTTTCTAGGAAAAGTCCGCCTACGTTACTGGGACTGTTCTCTTGTTTACATATTGGTTATGAAAGCTGATCTGCGCTTAATTGATATTACAGTACATTTCAAAATGAATGTTCTCTAGATTTAGAATTTTATAGGAAATTTTTAATCTTTAAATTCTCTACCGACTCAAATTATCGTAAGACTTTAAGTTGGCTTTAGATTTTAGAATATTAAATCGTTTAAAGTTTTTTTTGGTAAATTTTACCTTATGGCGTAATAAGGTCACATACCCTATAATTGCAATAGTTTTGTTTATTATGTTTAAATTTTATCTGTTTCATAGCAAATATTGTATCTTAGGTCATTTAGTGCAGGAAAATGTTTATAAACCTCTCACACACACGCGCACACACACGCACGCGCACACACACACACACGCACGCACGCACGCACGCACGCACGCACGCACGCACACACACACACACACACACACATGCATATATTAGTAAGTTATAATTTATTTTATAATTACATTAGAACCTTTCATACTGAAATAATATAACATTATCTGAAAGAAATAAACAAAATAAACATAGAATATTGAAAAGAAAAGGAAATTTACACAAAGAAAGAATAAATAACAAATGAAAAAAAAAATACTATAGACTAGACCAATAAGCAGCACAGAATAAAGAAAGAAACAAAAGTAAAAATCTGATATATAAAGAAAACAGCGAGGGACCTAAGCTCCTATCTTGAGGTACAACACTTTGTAGGCTGCCATGACGTAGAGTAATAGCCGAGATATAAGTTTAGGTGCGGCCTATCATCTTCCGAAGCTACCTGAGCTCCTGTAGCGTATAATTACCTAACCCTTTAAGGTCGTTATCGCGGAATATCATCATAGATTCACCTAGAGTTTAGTCTTTGTTTCCTAAATTGGCATACTTAGTGGCTGGCCCTTTGTTTGTACAATTCAGAATGGGGGAGGCACTGACAATAGAAAACTTCTTTGACAGTCAGAGACAAATGGAGAGATTGCAACAGACATTCATTCTCTCCAGAGGAACTGTCATTGTGGAATATAAGTGTGTGACTGACATTCTTAAATTCTTATTTTTTTTTTTATTACGCTGTGGGATACATTTACAGTACACACTTACTGTCGGTCCCTTTGTTTATAAAAGTTAAGATTGGGAGACAGTGACAATGAATAAGTTCTCTCGACAGAATGAGACATATCTAGAGATTGGAACAGACCTCCAATATTTCCTAATTTACTGCCACTGTTGAGTACAACTGACTGTGACAAACATCCTTATTTTATTGCATTGCTGAAAAAAAGTTAACTGTGCAATCAATGGTAAATGAGAAATAAACACGATTTTCTTTAATTCAGGCTGCATAGGCATTGGAAACCCCCCCACAATTTCGTTGCTTTTTTTTGTATAGCGTAATGTAGGACGGGGGGAGAGAGAGAGAGAGAGAGAGAGAGAGAGAGAGAGAGAGAGAGAGAGAGAGTTTTCTTTAAAGGCTGAAATAGTTTTAGTCAGGACTTAGCTGTGCTATGCATCAATAGCACTATTGAAATATTTTCATGGACTATATATAAGGATTTATATTTTTGAAACACCCTTTTGAGCTAAAGCTTTTATTACCCTGAAATACCCTTATGAGCAAAATAAATGTCTTTAATTCGAGAAATACCCTAAATAAAAGGTTTTATTACTTCGAAATTACCTTTTTGGGAAAGTTATCGGAATTTATCATCTTAGAGATCCTCTTGGAAAAATGAATCTATTTTTCACCTTGGAATATTTCATCGTAAGAAATATCAAGGACTTTTACCTTTTAATCTCCACTTCGGTAAGAATTACGGATTTTATTTTTACCTTGATATACCCTAATAGTTAGTATACCAAATTCTGTTACCTTGAACTACCCTCTTGAGAAAATAATCTTTTATTACCTTGATATATTCAGAGTAGGAACATTTTTGTGAGGTTTCATGTAGTGATCGTGAATGAAAAGCGCAAGATTTGTTAATAATGCGTAGCTCATATACATTGTGAGAAGAAAATTTACTTAATTTAAGTATAAGAAATCGACTCTTACGATCAGTTGTCACGTATGGGACACGTATACTGTGTCGGAACCACGTGAGTGACCATAACTATGTGGCTTCAGCTAATACTGTTTTTTGACAAGGGATGAGCAATTCAGTGTTGCAGTCACCACAATCAGTGCTCATGCACGACTTCTATACCGTGCCCCGAAAGCAGTCTGCAATGCTGATCATGAGGCCAAGCCTTAGGACAAATGGGACAATATTGTAGTTTTCCTTGATCAATACTCAAGTACAGCATCATTACCATGCTTTGATACCAAGCAGTAAAGCTGATAATGTAGCCTAGCTCAAAGGCAAGTGGTTCAATGATGTTGTCTCCGTGGTTAGCGTTCGAGCACAGCTCCAATACCATACTCGAAATACAAACTGCGAATCTGATCATGTAAGTGAGTTCTAAGGCAGGTTTTGTTGCTATCTGCATGATCAAGTGCTCGAGGACACCTCGATACCAAGCTGCAAAACTGATTATGTAACCTACCCCTAAAGCAGGTTTGTGTTGCTGTTTACATGATCAGTGCTTGAGGACAACTCGATACCAAGCTGGGAAACAGATCATGTAGCCTAGTTCTAGAAATAAATGTTCAGAAACAACGATGCTAGAAATTGGAAGCACTGCTGGATGCTTGACAATCTTCTATTCTCTTCATCTCCAGCGCTTTCCATGCTTATATGGGGTCACAGTTTCTCGCTAGCCTCTTGGTCGCTAGTGTTTGGTTTTGACACCATGTTTTACAGTCGGATGCCCTTCCTACCACCAACCTTCTCCTTTGTCCGACTTTGGACCTGCGTTATGGAGTAATTTATTCTTCAAGAATATGATTCTAAAAAGGTTTATGGAGTGAGCCAAATCATCTCGGCTGGTTAAAATGACTTCATATAGATTTGTGAAGGGATAGAGGTGGAACAGATCGTAATTTTTTGTCAAGTTAGGACTTCGATAAGTAATGAAACCTGTTCTACATGTGTCTGAAGTCATATAAATACATAAATGATCATATATATATATATATATATATATATATATATATATATATATATATATATATATATATATATATATATATATATATATATTTATATATATATATATATATATATATATATATATATATATATATATATATATATTTTATATATATATATATATATATATATATATATATATATATATATATATATATATATATATATATATATATATATATATATATATATATATATATATATATATATATATCTGTGTGTGTGTGTCTGTGTGTGTGTGTGTTCAGAAATAAATTTATTTATAAAATAAATAAATAAATAAATTAATTAATTATTTTTTTTTTAGATAATATACTGAATTTAGAAATCTGAATGAAATATATCTGCACAGACTTTTCGTTCTCGATATGTCATGGTAGAAAATTTAGACCAAAATATTAATATTACTTACCTCCTGTAGAAAGCATGTGAAGCCAGAATTTATTATTGTTGAAATTGTAACGGAGTTTATTACTTAGTTTTATTACTCGCTCTAATGATGTATGCTGTAATTGGATTGATCTCAGATAAATTATTATGGAAATCTTTTTCTTTACTTGAAACTCATGTTTTATGATGATGAAGATAATAATAATAATAATAATAATAATAATTTCATTAAGTGTGTAATTTGCATACAACAACAAGAACAGCAACAACAGCAATAATAATAATAATAATAATAATAATAATAATAATAATAATAATTTCATTAAGTGTGTAATTTGCATACAACAACAAGAACAGCAACAACAGCAATAATAATAATGATAATAATAATAATAATAATATTAATAATAATAATAATAATAATAATATATTATTATTATTATTATTATTATTATTGTTATTATGATTATTATTATTAATAATAATAATAATAATAATAATAATAATAATAATAATAATAATAATGGATAAGTTATATAAAAAATTTAATCATTTATGAAACGGCTCAAGAATAATAATTTGCAATTAAATTTTCTCTGTTGAATTATTTATAAGACATCACAAGAAATTGTGATAGAAATAAAAAAATATAATAACATTTATTAGTAATTTTGTGATGGAAGTTATTTTTAACGTACAAATTTGCTTCGAAAGCGAGTATAAGTAACTTCCGCAATTTATATATTTTTTTTTTGCATTTAATTAGTGAATATTAAACAAATAAAATTCCATGTTTCTTTGTGCAAAAAAAATTATTTATCACAATATTTATTGTAATTGTGTCACAAATATTAATTGAAACAAAAATATTAAAATAAGAAAAAGAAAATAATACTCAAAAAATGCGCAGAAATATGAAAATGGCAAAATAAATTTTTTTTTTTTGAAAGGGAATTATATTCTACAGAGTATTAAAAGTTGATACTATGTAACTTTAAAAAAGTCATGCATAATAAGAAAAACGAAAAATATTATTGATTAGTAAATGATTTACAAGAGAGCCAAAAGCTAATGATAAAATGTAATTTTTGTAAATAGTATATTATGTATAAATTAGCATAAGAATATTAATAAAAAGGAAACATTATTGAAAAATTGTAAATTATTTACGAGAGTACTCAAAAATATTGATGAATTATAAATTTCATAAATAGTAAATTGGAGGAGTGCATGTGTAGTTCCACTTTACAAAGGGAAGGGAGATAGGTATGAGTGCAGTAGTTTTAGGGGAATAAGTTTGTTGAGTGTAGTTGGTAAGGTATATGGAAGTGTTAATCGAGAGAATTAGGATAGGTACTGAGAGATTGATTGGGGTACAACAGTGTGGGTTCAGGAGAGGAAGAGGATGTGTTGATCATGTGTTTGCGGTAAGACAAGTGTGTGAGAAGTTTTTGGAGAAATGTAGGGACACTTTTTAGGCCTTTATAAATTTAGAGAAAGCGTATGACAGGGTAGATAGAGAGGGGTTATAGAGGGTGTTGCGACTGTATGGAATAAGTGGAAGTTTGTTGAATGCGGTGAAGAGTTTTCACATGAATAGTAGAGCATGCGTGAGAGTTGGGAATGGTATGAGTGATTGGTTTGAGGTGAATGTTGGGTTACGTCAAGGTTGTGTAATGTCGCCATGGTGTTTAATGTGTATATGGATAGAGTGGTAAGGGAAGTAATTGAAAGAGTATTAGACAGAGGCTTGGAACTAGTGGGTGAGGATGGAATGATGTTGAAATTGAGTAAGTTGCTATTTGCGGATGATACTGCACTGGTGGCTGATACTGAAAATGAGTTGAATCATTTGGTGACTGAATATATTAGTGTGTGTGACTGAAAGAAGTTGCAGATTGAATGTAGTAGTGAATGGGGAGTTGTTTGAAGAAGATGAGAGCTTTAAATATCTGGGGTCGCAAATCACAGAGTGGGGGAAGCAAGTAAATGTCTAGGTGGGTTAAAAAGTGTAATGAAAAATAGATATTTGGGAATGAATGCAAAGAGGATATATGAAGGTGTGATTGAGCCGACAGCATTGTATGGAGCAGAGACTTGGAGTGCAAGAGAGGAGGAAAGGAAGAACTTGAATGTAATGGAGGAGAGATGTGTGAGAGGTATGATTTTGTATCTAAAATAGAGTAAGAACTGAGGATGTCAGGCAGAGAACGGGTGTTGGAATGAAGCTGTCGCTTAGGTTAGATCAGAGTGTGTTGAGGTGGTTTGGACACATGGAAAGGATGAGTGATGAACGAATAGTGAAGAGAGTGTGGATTGCAAAAATGATTGGAGTTAGGTCAAGAGGGAGACCTAGAATGAGATGGATGCATGGCGTGAAAAGAGCACTGAATGCACGTGGAATGTCAGTGGAGCAGGGAAGAGTGCGTGCAAGAGATAGGATTGAGTTGAGGAAGATTGTACATATATGACGCGGCCCAAAGGGATTTCTCGCACCTGCTAACTCAGTGAACTGTGGTGGACGGGTGTGAGGGGAGTTGCCATGTGATGAAGCGGTGGGGGTAAACCAGCTGCCTCATTGTAGAATATCCTTGCCCGCCTACCTTGTGGATGACCCTAGCAGGGTGGAAGGGAGGGTGACGTGGCAACCCTATATCCCCAAGGAGCTGAGAGGAGTGGTTGAGGTGTGTGTGGATCGTGGTGAATGCGTGTTTCTTTGCTCGGCCACCCCCTTACAAGGGGGAAAATGCATGTGTATATGTATGTATGTAAATTATTTACAAAACGGCACAAGAATATTAATGCAAAGGAAAAAATGTCTTTAAGTTATTTACGAGAGAACCAAAAATAATAATAAAATGTGCATTTTTTTTGCTTGGTAAATTATTTACATAGTGACACTGTATTGACTAACTGTATAAATTGTAATGAAAAAGCAAGTTATTTACGACACCTCAAAATGATTATAAAATGTAAATACTCTGTAAGAAAAATCCGATATTTATGAGACGAAATAAGGTTATTATTATTATTATTATTATTATTATTATTATTATTATTATTATTATTATTATTATTATTATTATTATTATTATTATAAGTCAAGCAATAATATGGCTTGCTGAAAAACGGTAAAAGATTATAATTCTGATTTTACACATTGACCCTAACATGTGCTTAGTCTAACTTCACTTAAACTAATTTAATCTGAGTTTGAGTTTAGGTTAGGTTAGTCACATTTTTACGGTCATTGTATAATATGAGGCACTTTTAAAATTAACTGGAAATTTAATGTAAATTTCAAATGTATACGATGACTGTAACATATATAATAATAATTGGTTCAGATTACAATTTAAAAAGAATATAAGTTAAAAAGCAAATAAATCCAGATCGCAAAATAAATAGACGAGACAATAAATAGATAAATTAAAAGGAATCAGATCATGACGTGGCGAGTTTGATCCTTTTTTTATTTTTAAATATAGTTTATACTTTTTTGTTATTGTTTTATTTTAATTTTTATCAGATGAGAGTTATATTCCGTTTTCGTTTGTAAAATCAGTGATCCAAATCCAATTTTTAAAGAGAGAGAGAGAGAGAGAGAGAGAGAGAGAGAGAGAGAGAGAGAGAGAGAGAGAGAGAGAGAGAGAGAGAGAGAGAGTGAGTTACTCAATTTTCCAGTTTATATTTTTTCTCACCCTTGCCCTAGCTGATGATTGCTACTCTTTAATGCCAACGCGACTGAGGAAACTATATACCCACTTTTTAACTACCCTGTACAATAATTGTATTTTTTTATTTGAAAACTTACGTAATATTTTTTACATAGTTTAGAAAACAGGGTGTGAAGGTCAGTGTGTTCATGTGTATATGTATGTGTGTTTTTTGTCGTGTTTCATAGTATCAAAGAAACTGTAAAAATGAATTATTTCTTTAAAGAAAATCTTCAAGTCACTATTATTAAAAAAAACTTTAACCCTTTATATGAGTTATTTTATTTTTGTGTTATTACCTGTACTTTTTCTTCTATGATTATAATAGTCTAATTCTCTTTTTTCTTGGTTTCGAAAATGTTCAGTTCATTATTAACTTGTACTCTCTCTCTCTCTCTCTCTCTCTCTCTCTCTCTCTCTCTCTCTCTCTCTCTCTCTCTCTCTCTCTCTCTCTCTCTCTCTCTCTCTCTCTCTCTCTCTCTCGCTCTCTCTCTCTCTCTTTCTCTCTTTCTATCTATCTATCTCATATATATATATATATATATATATATATATATATATATATATATATATATATATATATATATATATATAATGAGAGCGACATCAGGACAGGCAAAGAAACTTGCTCTCATCTGGTTTGAGCACGAAGTAAACATAAAGCAAAGAGAGACTGAGATGAGGAGTGTTGTGACTTGTCTGATGTGAAGAAAGCAAAAGTTATTCAATGAATATCAATATATATATATATATATATATATATATATATATATATATATATATATATATATATATATATGTATAT
>JAXCGZ010010493.1:0-5000 GCA_037179515.1 Halocaridina rubra | reverse complement strand
GCTCATAAGTGAGAGGATTCAAGTTGAAGAAATAAACTTGGCTATAGAAAGTGAGTTCAGGGAATTTCTTGTTGCTCGCATAAATACTGGGTAAGAGAGCATTATAATAACTGTTGTATACAACCCACCAAGGAACCAAAATAGGCTTGAAAGTTATGAGGAAAGTCATATAGGTACTATTGAAGTCATAAACTCAGTTGTTAACATGGCACGGGAGAAAAAATGTAGGATTTTGATTATGGGAGACTTTAATCATAAAGAGATAGATTGGATAAATCTTGACCCACACAGTGGTGAGGACTCATTTGGGGCAAGATTCCTAGATTGCGTACAAGGGAATTTCCTACACCAACATGTAATGGAACCAACAAGAGCCAGGGGTGGGGATGAGCCATCACTACTTGACCTAGTGTTCACAGATAATGTGTTGGATATTGAAAATATTGAGTATGAACCACCAATTGGAAAGAGTGACCACTGTGTGTTGTTGATGGAGTATATCATTGAAGATATTCTTCCTGAGAGTAGAGGCACTGAGGACATGAGGAGGAACTATCGGAAAGGAGATTACATCAAAATGAATGAGCTTTTTGCAGTTATTGACTGGAGAACCTTATTTTACAACAAATCTGTACAAGAAATGTATGACATCTTTTGTGAGAAATATGGGAAGATAGTAGATTGCTGCATACCTGTCACCAAAGTAGGTGTAATTCATGCCAGAGAGAAATGGTTCGATAATGGGTGTAAAAGAGCTAAGGAGTGGAGAGACAAATGCTGGAAAAGGTATAGGAGGAGAAAAAACATAAATGCCTGGCAAACCTACAAAAGAGCAAGAAATGACTACCTAAGTAAAAGGAGAGAGGCAGAGAGAGATTATGAGAGGGACATCACCAGGAAGGCTAAAGAAAATCCCAAGCTTTTCCACAGCTTTATCAGAGAAAAACTGAAGGTAAAAGAACAGGTTTTAAGGCTAAAGAGAGCGGATGGAAGCATCACTGAGACGGACGAAGAGATCTGCAAAGAATTGAACAAGGAGTTTCAGTCAGTATTTACAGTAGAAAATACCCCACCCCCTCAGATTGCAGTGATAGAAGCTCAAGGGCCGGTATTAGAGAACATCAACCTTACAGCCACAGAGGTATGCAAAGCGCTGATGGATTTAGATGTTCATAAAGCTACAGGTCCTGATGACATATCCCCTCATGTGCTTAAAAAATGCGCAAACACAATATCAGTGGCACTAAGTATCATATTTAAGGAGTCACTGGAGTCGGGGGAGATTCCAAGATGCTGGAAACAAGCAAATGTGATACCTATCTTCAAAAAGGGAAGGAGGGATACGGCTCTGAACTATAGACCAGTTTCCTTGACCAGCATAGTTTGCAAAGTTATGGAGAAACTACTAAGGAAACATATCTCTCTTCACTTGGAATCCTTCAACTTTTTGTCAGTGAGGCAACATGGCTTCAGAGAAGGTAGATCAACAGTAACAAACTTATTAGAATTTTATGATGAGGTAAGCCAAATCTTACAGGAAAGAGAGGGCTGGGCAGATTGCATATTCCTAGACTTCCAGAAAGCGTTTGACACTGTTCCACATGGGAGACTTATTAGGAAGCTGCAATCAATGGCTAGAATAGGTGGAAATGTTTTGGAATGGATAAAAACTTACTTAGAAGGAAGGGAACAGAGGGTTAGAGTAAGACACTCAGTGTCTGAATGGAGAAGAGTTAGTAGTGGAGTTCCACAGGGTTCAGTTTTAGGGCCACTTTTGTTCCTTGTATATGTAAATGACCTACCAGAGTCTGTAAATTCATTCATGAATATGTTTGCAGATGATGCAAAGATTGTGAAGAAAGTAAAAAACGAGAACAATGGTAGAGAACTTCAGGAGGATCTAAATAATCTGCATGAGTGGTCAGAAAAGTGGCTAATGAAATTCAATACCTCAAAATGTAGGGTAATGAGAATGGGTACAAGTGCAAGAAGGCCCAAGCTTGACTACTCGGTGGCTGGAGTACAACTTCAAGAGACAGAAAATGAGAGAGATCTAGGAGTAAACATACTGGCAGATTTGTCTCCAGAAATACATATAAATGGCGTAGTAAGGGCAGCATATGCATTCTTATCAAATGTAAGGGTAGCCTTCAGGCACATGAACAAGGAAATGTTCAGAAATATTTATGTAACCTATGTGAGGCCAAAACTCGAATATGCAGCCCCCTTTTGGAATCCGCACTTGAAAAAGCACATAGATAAGCTTGAAAAAGTTCAAAGACATGTCACGAAACTGGTGCCAGAAATACGCAATCTCGGTTATGATGAGAGGCTGAGGGAATTAGACTTGCCATCACTCGAAGCTAGAAGAGTAAGGGGGGATATGGTGACAGTCTTTAAATTCCTTCATGGTTATGATAGAGTGGATAGGGATCGATATTTCGATATGGCTGGCTCTAGAACTAGAGGTCATAGTTTGAAGCTTCGTAAGAAAACTTGTTTGCAGGATGTAAGGAAATACTTTTTCAGTGTAAGAGTAGTTGATAATTGGAATTCGTTAAGCGAGAAGGTAGTTAATGCTATCTCAATCCATAGTTTTAAGGACAGGTACGATAAGTATCACTAAGTCTAAAATGGTACCGATCAGGAGACGGGAAGATACGAGCTTTGGGCTCTTTCCCGTAAACACAATTAGGTAATAAGGTAATCACACTTAAATGCTCAACAAACCTAAAATGATGCAGTTAACATAACCAGATTAACATGAACTTAAACTTAACTTTATCTAAAACAAAGCAACAAAACGTTCAGGAGGAAATACGTTAAATTAATTCAATCCGCGATTTAGGCTTCCCTTAGTATATAATACCCCAGATTAGGGCCACAAGGATTTAATTTGTGAGCCATCTAACAGACAGGAAATTGCCTGGGATTCTGTGTGGACGCATCTAACATGGAACAGTATGGTTGGACATTTTTTCAGAATGTTTGGTTCTTTGCAGAATGAACGACAAGCATGAGGAACTTACTTATTAACTATATGGCTTGCTAACCCGAATGCCATATATCCATTATTTTCTATTATCTATCTATCTATCTATCTATCTATCTATCTATCTATCTATCTATCTATCTATCTATCTATCTATCTATCTATCTATCTATCTATCTATCTATCTATCTATCTATCTATCTATCTATCTATCTATCTATCTATATATATATATATATATATATATATATATATATATATATATATATATATATATATATATATATATATATATATATATATATATATATATATTCTATGGCAGACTAAGCTAACTTGAAAATCCAGTGAACTCTATTATTATAGATATAAAAAAATGAGTAAATAAACAAATACATAAATAAATAAATAAATAAATAAATAAATAAATAAACAAAGAAATAAGTCTCCTTTTTAATGAAGGAAATTTTCTTTGAGTCTTTAGCATTGTTGCTTTTGAAGCTTAAAATAAAAAAAAAATATGTCTCTTGATTCCCAGATAATTATAAGTGCTTCATTTCTACCTAAATTGTTCCGGTTTTACGTCATGGATTCCCTTTTTTTACCAAGTGCTAGGACGGTTGCCTTCTTGTGGAGGACTTGTTTTGGCAGATGTAATCGTTTCCCTGAGTGCATGCCCTTGTGAACCTCAGACCGTGACGGGGCACGAACCCTCGACCTGACATCTCAAGGTCGCGGACTTCTACCTAAATCAAGACACTTAAACTCAGTTCATCTCAACTCTCTTATCTACCGCATGGCTTAGACCACTTGACTTCTGGCGTAGACCAGCTTGGTCCCGTCTAACTTGATCCACTTATTTTTGTAAAATTATGGCTATAATATGACATTTGACTTAAACCACTTAATTTTCAGTGCACTTACTTCCCTTACCCTCCGTTTTTATAATACACAATATAACTTTCACCTTTTTTATGCTGTCCTAGGACTTTTGGCTAGGTGTCAAAGGAAACATTGAACACTCTCTCCAGTGTGTAATAGGATGAGGCCTATGTTTAAGGGTCACGAAGATAGATAGCTGGTCCCATGGGACTCGGCATCTGGCGTTCAAATATCTCAAGAGGGTGTGAGATATAAACCAGTCCTTTATTCCCCATACCACACAGAAACCCTTGTCCTAAATGTGAAGTACATGCCCGGGGGAGATACCCAATGGCAATAGGCGATTACCACCCACTCCTTTGCAATAGGCTCGTTGGAATAGCCCCTCCCCTTATAGGCGGGACTCCACTTCGAACCTGGAGTTGATTTGCAGGACTGGATGTCAAGACACGCCCCTGCCCTTGGGGTATTTCAAGAACCACCCAGGGCAGGCACAGTGAGTTGAGTTAGAGACCGGGCCTTGCCAGCAGCAGAGTTAACACAGTACAGCTGAGTTAGCCTCCCCCTTTTGGGGGTGGGACTCAGGAATTAGTCGTGACAGGAACTGTAGTAATAGGAGCTCTGAGTACATAGATGTTAAAATAAGAATAAACTAATATCAAGGAAGATGTCTTTCACCACGCTACCATAATAATAATATAACATAGAGGTAAAAGCCCTACGTCAGTGGTGACACTCGGTGGGATACTATCTTACAAATTGGTGTCATTAGATGGGATAATAAAATCCCACCTTCAGGAATGTTTTAGCGAAAGAAAGACATAAATGACAGATCGTTCTTTTTGTGTTATGATGATGGGGAATTAATATTACGATACGTGTGTGGCATGTTTTTTTTGAAGAATAAGAAATTTCGTGATATTAGTTAGAGATGAGTTTTTTAATTTCACTCTATGCAGGTGAAAGTAAGAGTAAATTAGAGTAATTTGTGCTGTCCTAGAATAGGGAAGGTTTTTCAGTGTCACCCAAACGTAGCTTCAAGGGAGTAGAATGTTTGTTTGTTCGTTAGAATGGGACTTAGAACTAGTGAGGCAGTCTGTGACCGTGCGGCCCAACCGAGATTTCA
>JAXCGZ010010492.1:0-25000 GCA_037179515.1 Halocaridina rubra | reverse complement strand
CTCCTCTTCTACCGCTTAATGCGATCGGATATCATGGAGAGAATAGAAAAAAAGCATTAAGAACAAACAGCAAATAAACTTGCGATATAATATCGTCAGGGAAATAGCGTGTGAGAGTGCATTTAGCTGATACGGAGGTGGAAAAACGTTTGCAGATAGAGATTCATTCTACCGCATCCTCCTCCTCTTCTACCTCTTAATGTGATTGGATATTATGGAGAGCATTGAAGAAAAGCATTAAGAACAAACAGCAAACTAACTTACTATATAATATCGTCAGGGAAAAAGCGTGCTAGAACAAAAACATTTGCAGATAGAGGTTCGTTCTCCCGCATCCTTGTGCTCACCGCCACCATGCACGTCCCAGTGTATGCCTGTTGCCCATTGCATTATTAAGTGCATTAATTTGTTCATTGTACAGTAAATCTGTATATCTTTTATACTATACACTATTTGCATGTTAATATAAATAACTACAGATCTTTCTGCTTTGTCATGTACTTATAAAATATGTTTTACTTATTTTATATCTTTGGCATAGTGTGTCTATGTACTGTTGTGAAACGTATCTATGCCCATTATCATTGTGTCTTATGGAAAAGGACTCGTTACATTATGCGATTTTCACATTACACTTCACTTCTGAGAACCTATCTTTGCGTTATTCCAAGAACTAGGTGTATTCTGTTTTGTTTTATATGTACTGTACTGTATGGTATAATGCAGATTGTAAAATAATATAGGGAGTAATAAATATGCACATTGGTGTTGTGATATAAAAATGTAATAATATTATCCAACTTCATTGTAATTTATTTGTTTTGTTTGGAAAGTTTAACATTGGAATATGTTTTCTCAGGTCCTATGTCTTGGGTGCAACAGCAGATGCTGCGTGGAGTTAATCCTCGTTGTATTCTTGGGCACATCCTTGGACCAAAGGCCCGAATTCCTGATGATGTCTCTGATATTGTGATTTGGAGATTTATTGTTAATATGCTTATGCACTCTGATCCTCCTAGAAGAGAAAAACTTCGCCATATAAATAATCTAGAAGATGTTGTGAGATTGATGAAGTCCTGTAAAAAAATAATTGTTCTTACCGGTGCTGGTGTAAGTATTACAGATGAAGAGCTTTGAATGATTACTTTTACTTGATTATTGTGCATTTTTTCCCCATTAAACATTTAGAACCTAATTTGGTTTTATTACATATTGTGGATTTTGTCATGGATATTCATAGATTCCTTTTCTAAATGGCTTTTAGATTTGGAAGATTTCTTCAATACCCATCATGCTTTACCTACTTTCCCTTTGCACCTTCATAGTTGTCTTAATCATGTCCCATAGTGTAGGAAATTTCTGTTCATATTTGAAGCACTTGAAATTTAAGATTAAGAACTTACATCATTATTCAAAAGAGTTACGGACTTTGTGAGAAAAATCAATAACAGATTTACAGTCCTTTTTCTCTTCTGCCAATTTCTCCTGAGAATCCCTTTAATTTCACTTGCTGATTCTTCTTTTTTATATTAACTTGTTTTTTTTTACCTCTTTACTCACCCTGCTTCATCTTCATATCCTGCCTCTTAATCCTTGCCTTCTATCCACCAGAAAGTGGTCTGATTTTTAGAGTATGAAATTTGATGGTACTTATATATACATGAATATTATATGTGGTTTTATATATTCTTAATTGGTGGTAGAAGTTTGTTTTGTTATAAAAATTAAGTGTAGAATTGTTTCCGGCTCTTATGTAAGAAAAAGATATTTGGAATTTTAATCAAATCAAAACAGACAACATATGAATGCAGACTTATCCTACATAATTCTATTTCCTTATAAAGAAGTAAATACAAGTTGGTGAAAATTATAGTATTTGTAGATATAACTGTATAGCTGTAAAATGAATTGAGATTCGTTATAAATCTTCTCCTTTTAATTGGCAGGTCTCTGTGTCATGTGGCATCCCAGACTTCAGAAGCCGAGATGGAATCTATGCACGTCTTGCTGTTGACTTCCCAGACTTGCCTAATCCTGAAGCCATGTTTGACATTAATTATTTCCGTCGGGACCCTCGCCCTTTCTTCACGTTTGCTAAGGAAATATACCCGGGACAGTTCACCCCATCTCTATGTCATAGGTATTGTCTTTAAAGATTATATTAGCTAACTTTGTTTAAATTTATTTTTGTATTACCATTGTTTGCAATCACCCTGCTGATTAGGCAAGAGTACTTGATGGGTATAACAAAATCAAAACTCAGACCCTTTTTTTTTTTCTAACAGGGCCCAATAACCAATTAAGTTGACTATCCACTTTTATTTTATTGGTTAATATATATTATGAGATTACACAGAATTGATTATATTCTGTTATATTCATAAGAATTATGTACGCATTCTTTAATTTTGCAGATTCATACGTCTAATGGAACAACATGGCAAATTACTTCGCAATTATACTCAAAATATTGACACTTTGGAACAAGTTGCTGGAATCAAGAATGTCATTCAATGCCACGGTAAGTTCTTTAAAAAATTTAACAAAATTTAAGAAACACATATGTTATGGAATATATTTTCTACCCCATCAGAGCTGCTTGGGCGGCATTTTTATATATAGGAAATCCCAGACTCATGAAAATACTGTTTAACCATTTCTACATACAAGAGCCATATTCCCACTTATAAGGGGTGTGGCTGAGTCAAAGCAAAATAACTTGACTCTTTGCGGGTAGAAAACACAGAGGAGGAAATTCGTTGTCCTCTCACGTCTCCCCATTTAGTCAACTTTTACGACACATGGAGGACGTAGTTTTGCCCGCTCTGTGTTTTTTTTTACTCTGATAATGAAGTACCACATGAGCCTACTAAGTTAACAGTGACTCACAAAAGGAATACCACCACATTCTCCTTACTCTCATATCCCTTTGGCAAAAGTGAATCTGTTTGAGCCTACTTAGGTAAGTGATTTTGGGAAACAGGTTTAGAATCTACATAGCTACCAGGGTTGGAAAAAAATCCTATTTTTTTTTCTTTAATTTCACGCATTTATTAATTTATATATGATTGTCATACAATATTGCATTTATTTTTTTTCTGTGCAATGTGTTTATAACTTTTCTCGTAATATGTTAAAGAGGCTTTCTCAGCATCTCTTTTTTGCTGTGGGTATACTTTGGCTCAAATATTAGCATGAAAAGGTTAATTACGATTCTTTAAAAGGATATCCATATTGGGTCTTTTTTTCTGTCAGCTGTAGACATGATTACGGTGTAATCAGTGCCATTACTTGCTTGCTTAGTTACAAGTCACAACTGGTCTGCCACCCACTCAGTTATGTTGGGAACCTGGGCACATGTTATAGTTGCCAACTAGTTATTTTAAATAATGGAAAACGGTAATAAATGACAAGGTATTCTTGGTAACAAATGCATGCTGGGCATGCAAGTAATGTTATTTTAGGCATAAACCTACAAAAGATGAGAAAATGACAAAGAGAGTACCAGTAAAATTCTCCAGTAAATTTACCAATCTGACATTTTTCCTAGATACGGCTTTGAGAATAGTTGCCAACTAGAACCTTTAAAAAGATGTACTGGTATTGTTTTAGTAAAACCACAGTAGCCATTTACAAATACACCAAATTATGAGATAATAATGAATAATGCAGGCTGAAAACAAAATATCTTTATCACAGATATATATAAATATTAGAACAACAACAAGTATGTGCAAACACCAAATATACCAAGCTGACATTCCCACTGAGTGAGAAGCTCTGGGACATGCTCAGTACAAGTCACACCTGAATAACCAGGAACAGGTCCTGAAATCTCCAGTGTATTGTTGTAAGTCTTAGTGGTGGACAGTATGCATAGTATATTTAAAATAAAAATATTTTTATTTTAATCAGTGAATTTTTTTTATATTACTATCAATTATAATTACATGATTAAAATCATTTGATTTTAACCATGTCAACCCTGTTAGCTACTAACCTTGTATCTTCTGCGGTGATTGCAGAGTTTTTGTTTCTTGAGCTTGGAACATCCTTAGCATTTTTGAAGAAAATAGTGTTAAAAAGGCCAAACAACTTTTTTTTTTTTTTGCCACAAAGTGATCTTACCAGTTTTAAGAATATGCAGATTCTTATACTCATACATGAAAAAAAAATTCTTCCTGTACTGTTCTTCCATTGCTAATTATATAAAATTTTATTTTTAAATTATTTCCGAAGTTTGTAGGTCAACTGTCTTCTTGGAGTTTATAAAGCATTTTGAAGTCCCCAAGAGTTCACTTAGTACCTACCCCTTTCCACACACAAATCATGTGGTAGACAATAGTATCTATAATATTGTATATTTTTTGACGTCCAAAGAATACAGAGTTAAAATTCATTTTGCAACACTACCAGAAATATCTCGTTTAGTCACAGCAAATTTGAAGGTGGAATATATTCCCTTTACACTATCAGGGATGATGAAAGTGATTACAAAGCCTGAAAACTTACCTGAAGTCAAACGGTAGTAAGTCTCATAGGTCGTAGTTCGATGTCTGCATGTATATATTGTTTCAAATTATATAGTGTTCTGTCTCATAAATATATCTGTGATGAGGATATTCCTCCTCATGTACCTCTTATACCACCTGTCTCTGATGTGTCCCTTATGAAATATATCTGTATAATGAGGTTTAGTCCATAGCATGGGCTTTATTAACCAGAGGAGCAGTTTAAGAACATCACTACCCTTGCTTTTCTTGTGGTAAGAGTGATACTAATCTACACTTATTAGATATTTTAATGCAACTTCAATAAAGTAAGAAATTAGTTTTGTGACAGATGACTTGAATAAATTAATAAGTAGCCATTCGTATTATTGCAGAACTATATTATTTTAACAGTTTTAGACGTCATTTTATATATAATTTGAATTATCACTGAGAATATTGATTAAGAAGTATACAGAAGGCAAGAAAGAGTTGCATTGTTTGTTTTTGGATTTGAGAGGTGTATGACAGAACACTGAGAGAGGAGTCGTGGTATTGAGGAAGTTGGGAGTGGCAGAGAAGCATGTGAAGGTAGTGCAGGGGGACAGTGTGACAGCAGCCAGATATGAAGCAGGATTGACAGATTGGTTCAAAATGAGGTGGGATTGCATCAAGGATAGAGCTTGAGCCTTTTCTTGCTTGCATTGACAGGTTGACGGACAAGATAAAACAGGCATCACCTTGGACTGTGATGTTTGGGTATGACATTGTTATCTATAGGCGAACCTGGAGCAGTGGAGGTATGCACGGGATAGAAGGGAAATGAAAGTCAGCTGGAGCATTGAGAGATAGGACATTGGAGTGGTGAGGTTGCAGAGCATAAGAGATGTTGAATATGGATGAGTAAAAGTATTTGGGGTCAACTAATTCTAAGTAACAGAATGGAGTAGGTGGAGAAAAGTGACAGGGATGATATGTGATAAATGTGTACATGCAAGAGTGAAGGGTAAAGTTTACAAGACTGTAGTAAGACCATCTATGTTGTATGGCTTGGAGATAGTTCCACTGACCACCACCACCACAAAAAAAAAAAAAAAAAAAAAAAAAAAAAAAAAAAAAAAAGAGAGAGAGAGAGAGAGAGAGGCGGCAGAGCTGGAGGTGGCACAGTTGCAGATGCTATGGTTTTCTTTTGGTGTGACAAAAATAAACTGGATAAAAAGTGAGTATATTAGACGAACAGTGCAGGAAGGACGGTTTGAGGACATAGTGAGAGGTGAGACATGTGCTGAGGAGGGATGAGAGGTATGATGAGAGAAGGATGCTGAGAATTGAATCGCAAGGTAGGACAGGAGGAGGAGATTTAGGCCAGAGAAGGTTTATTGATGTTGTAAGGGAGGATACGAGGGTGAGTGGTGTGACGGAAGAGGATGTAAGGGAGAGGATGATCCATAGACAAATGATCTGCAGTGGCGACCCCTGACGGAAGCTGAAAGATTTTATTTGACTGTGTGAGACAGAATTGATAAAACATTCATCAGTCATTGATTTGGTTTACCTATATTTTTTTTTCATAAATAGGTGTGCACTATGTTCACCTCATAAGAGAGGATTAACGTGTTAGCTAAACTTAGTATGCACAAATTATTGGCACTTTATGAGTAAGTAAATGGAGTTTCATTGTACAGTATTGTGAATTCATCATATTTTATTTTTCAGGTTCTTTTGCTACTGCAACTTGCCAAAGATGTTACCATAAAGTGGATGCAGATGCCATAAAAGATGACATATTCTCTCAAAAAATTCCCAAATGCCCATTATGTGTTGAGAGACAATCAGATGATAATCGCCTCAAAACAGAAGCACAGTCCAGAGTAACAGACTCAACGGCAGACATAAACACTAGTAGAATAGAGGATAGCACGCCTAATGAACAAATACTACCTGATGGAGCCTCCACAAGTAGTAATGATCTTCCATCGAGTATAGATATATTCTCACATAGATTATCAGGTTAGTTCAACAAAAACGTATATTAATTGCAATTAGCATGTATTCAGTATGGTTATACTTTTGAATTTCAGGGCTTAAAGAACCCTGGTAATTTTTACTATTTGCCAGTTTGCTCCGTATGTTTGCATTTGCAGGTGTTTATATTATTATTATCTTACAGATTCTCCTTTGCCATTACTTCAGCCAATTATGAAACCTGATATAGTTTTCTTTGGGGAAGGTTTACCAGATGAATTTCATGATAAAATGGCAGAAGACAAGGATGAATGCGATTTACTAATAGTGATTGGATCTTCTCTCAAAGTTCGACCAGTAGCACTTATTCCTAGTAAGCAATCTTACAACTACAGCTCATTTCTGTTCCATATTTGTTTTAGCAGCTTTTTATAGATCATTAATAGTTGTTCTAAGTAATTTTCATATGTATACTAATAGTTTTTGGATATTTAGGTTTTGTCACGATCACAACTCTCTGGCTTTATGAGGCTGAGCTAATATTTTTGTCATTCATCTTTCAATGATGGTTGTTTTGTACCTTTTAATCAGTTTCATAGTTGTTAATTATATTTTACAAAATAGGTCAGTGTTTCCACTCCTTATCATAATACTGTACATCATTCATTACAGATTACATATCAAGCTAATTATATGGCTCCACGTATATACACATAATTAGGATGCATTTTATTTTATTGCTGTGAATGAGTACGCTATTTTTACTTACTGTGGTTTGGAAAGTTTATTTGTTGGCAGTATACGTATATAATAAATATATATATATATATATATATATATATATATATATATATATATATATATATATATATATATATATATATATACAGTGCTCCCTCGTTTATCACGGGGGTTCGGTTCCGGGACCAACCGCGACAGGTGAAAATCCGCAAAGTAGGAGCACCATATTTATTACAGGTATTTTACATTTATTTTCACCTTTACTGTGTAAACCCTCCCTGCACTGTTAACAACTCACCCATTACTTTATTAATAACAGCGTGCAAGCGCAAGTTTATATGAACGTGATATTATGAAGAGAATTGAAAAAAAGCATTAAGATCAAACAGCATACAAACTTCCGATATAATGTCGTCAGGGAAATAGCGTGTAGAAAATATATATACTTTTATTTAAGTTTCCCCATGTACAGTACGATATACGTTTTCTTTGTAACAAATTGAATAGTTTTCTTTTTGTCTAGCTGATATTGTTTGTTAAGATTTTGTGCAGCATGGTCGATATGTAAAGAAGATAGAATAATGTTTAGAACAAGGAATATTAACAATACTATAATCTTGAAAATTAGATATACCCCAAATAGAGTGAGTAAGTAAATATTTTATGAGTAAGATAGTGTGCATGAATAGTGATAAGCATCAGCTGATACGGAAGCAGCAAAACGTTTTGGTTAGAGGTTCGTTCTCCCACATCCTCCTCTTCTACCGCTTAATGCGATCGAATGTTATGAAGAGAATTGAAAAAAAAAGCATTAAGAACAAACAGCAAACTAACTTGCGATATAATATCATCAGGGAAATAGCGTGCGAGGGTGCATCCGCTGATACGGAGGCAGCAAAACATGTGCATCCTCGTACTAAAATATAGCATATACCTAGAAAATCTGCGATATAAAATACATATGCTTGCCAAAAAAAATCAGCGATGCACTGAATTCGCATTAGGTGGATCGCGATATAACGAGAGGGATATATATATATATATATATATATATATATATATATATATATATATATATATACATATACATACACAGTGTTCCCCCGGTTATTCGCGTTTCTTGGTTCGTATGCAAAAATATTAAAATATTAAAAAAAAAAATTCCGTATTTTAAATTTTTTTATCGAAAAAAACATTTCATTATCTAATTGATAAAAAAAAAATATTTCCCAGCCTACAAATAATAAAACAGTAAAAAATAGTAAAAAACATAAATTTAGATAGATAGATACGTTTATTGACCACCTCTTTTGAAGAGTACAGCGTAATCTTTACAAAAGGAATATTTGGTCCAAATTACAATGAATAAATACAATAGATTTTGTACAATCATCAAATAAGTAAATGAATTTTAAATTAATATACATTGTACTAATAACTGAATGATATACGTACGTACAGTATAACTCACAGTATTGCATCATGCGAAATAGTGTTCGATAGCGTACAATGTATTGGGGTCGCAGCTACGTGAGCTAGCATATATATTTATATTTCCAGTAGTTTCATGATTTTATTGATATAAAAAAACTATTTATTAGCCTAAGAATAATAAAACAGTAAAAAATAGTAAAAAAAAACATAAATACTAACAGTATTGCAACATGTAAAATACGATACCACTATCAGCGTGTCGGACCAAGACTCGTTCAGTCTAACTCACGTGTGCGCCGTTCACGTTGTGCTTATTAAACGTTTTGCTTGTGTTCGATAGCGTACAATGTATTGGGGTCGTAGCTATGTGACCTAGCATATATGTTTATATTTCCAGTAGTTTCATGATTTTATTGATTAAAAAAACGTATTTCTTAGCCTAAGAATAATAAAACAGTAAAAAATAGTAAAAAACATAAATACTAACAGTATTGCAACATGTAAAATACGATACCGCAATCAGCGTTTCGGACAAAGGCTTCCACCATCTTCCAATGTCTCGCCTCACTCGTGTGTGCCATTCACGTTGTGCTTATTATTATTAATATGTTTTGCTTGTGATTTTTTTACTCGCATATTTTAACCTTTGCAATGCCTCCCAAGCATCCTTCATCTTCTAAGGCTTCTTGTAGTGAGCCTAAGCGGCAAAGGAAAATGTTAACCATTGTAGATAAAGTGAAACTCTTAGATATGTTGAAAGAATGAAAAAAGTTTGTGGATGTCGGCCGCTATTTTACGTAAACGTAAAAATTATTGTGAAATACTGTACCTATGTATGTCACGTCATCATCACCTCATTCACGGTAAGCTTTCCTATCACTTTCATAAAAAATTACGTTGCTTGCTGTTATTTATAATGTAAAGGGTGTTTTTTTAACAGTACAGGGAGGGTTTATACAGTGTAAGCGTAAAAATACATTAAGATATCTATGTACGTATAGGATGATCCTACTTCGCAGTTTTCCTGGTTCGCGCCGGGTCCCGGAACCGAACTACGGCAACAAGGGGGGTAACACTGTGTATATATATATATATATATATATATATATATATATATATATATATATATATATATATATATATATATATATATATCCCAGTTGAAGAGTAACATTCTTCTCGCCCAGAAATGAGTCTTTGACACTAGATTTTGAAATCACAAATAGGTTGCTAATAATGATTGTCATATAAAGTGTGTAATTACAACAATCTGATTCTTTTTTCAGGCTCAGTTCCTTCACATGTTCCTCAAATACTAATAAATCGTGAGCCTCTTCGTCATCTTACTTTCGATGTAGAACTGTTAGGAGACTGTGATGTTATCATTAATGAACTCTGCCAAAGGTATAGGATGAACTCAATAAGTTTTTTAATCTTTTCTTGTTTTTGTGAGTGAGAATGGAAGCGTCATATCATATTTGTTGATAGAGGTATAAGAAAGATGATTGTCATGTATATTAAGTGTGTTTTTCAGTGTTTTGAAGGGCATTCAGCCTCAAATTTCGAGCCACATTCTGTGTCCATCGTCATAATGGTGACTAATGTAGTTCTTATGCTGCAAGTTTTGCAAAATTTGTTTGTATTTATAAATTACTTTTGTGTGTATTTGTAAGTTTTAATGAGGTATAATGCCTCATGGATTCCTTTGAAGCATTATTACTTCAGCATGCTGTTATTGAAACTAGAAATGACTAGCAAGTATTTTGCTGTGCTGAATTATATTGTTTTCTTGTGGAATGTATTGCATAGTCTTGTATATGATTAATACTTTATCCATTACAGACAATGAAGCTTTTGTCGTCTGTTGTATATGTTGGTTGCTTCAGAACCAGTCTTTAATTTTTGTAGTCACTTTTAGTATTTTACAAAGCAATTTTGCAATATATCATTTAACTCTATATTATTAGGCATCAATCAAGAGATATTGTTTTAATGAAATATTCTTCTGTTTCAGACTGGGTAATGGCTGGAAGGATTTAAGTTCAAAAGATCCCATGACTGAAATTAAGGAACTTCCACCACGACCCATACCCTCCAACACTCTTGGTAGTGGTGATGGAGAGGAAACCAGTTCTTCACCAGTAGCACCTTTAGTGTCACCCCAGCATGCTCCACACCCACGGGATGAAAGTGATATTGAGGCTCTTCGTGCATGCTGGGCTCCTAAGATACGGGAAACAGTGGCATCCCGACTTCCAGGTTTGTTGTTTAAAATTTTTATGTATTTGATGAGATTTATGGCATTGATTAATTCCAGAAACTCCTTATCAACTTCCCTGACTAGTTGTCCTTTTGTATTGTGCATGGATTCAGCATAATTTGAATCCTTTAAGATATTATTTTCTAGTCCTTATATACTCTAAAGCTCTGGCCCTCCATATTACTCTTGGTTTTTCACTTACTCGTCCTATATCAGTGGTGTATCAGTAAATAAGATTAACAGGAGTGAGTATTCATTCTCTCGATTTTTTTCTGTTTAACCATAGTCTTTACTTTATCTTTTCAAGAATTTTCTTACCTTTTTCTTCCCTCTCATTGTAGCCTTGTTATATTACAGTATTCTGTAAGGTACTTCACATCCAGAGGCTGTCGTCCCATCTCCTGTATATCATTTCCTCAGCTGTCAGCATCATAGGCAAAAATTAGAATCCCTATAGAGAAGCTCCCCTACTTACGAACATTCACAGATACAAACAAAAACCCATCCATTATCTATCCATGTATTAATGTATGTATTATTGTACTGTACTGTATTATTACTATATTAAAATTCATTAATACTGTATAAAATGTTTTATGTAGAAGTTTAGTGTCTTTAGCCTAAATACTATACAGTACTGCATAAGGTATGTATTGTACAGTACTTTTTATTTTGTACCTAAACACAATTTACAGACAATTCTATTTACAAACAGACTTCTGTAACCTAACTCGTTCGTAAATTGGGGAGTCTCTGTACTATATTCTCTACACTCAGTAATAGAGAAACACCAATTTTGTGCTTACAAATGAGTTTGGATATATATGTTTCCTTTTTTTATAATCCCATTTCTATCAGTAGTAAGTACCTATATTAGCAAACAACTGTGAGCATAAGAGAATAATCATGAAGTACATTTTTAATATGAAAAAAGGCATGTACATTTTCCTCTCTGAAGCAAATTTTATGTTGCTTGCCGTTTTATGACATTATTAATCTTCATTACTGGGGTGGACACAGGTTGGAGATGGGGAATTAAGGCTGGTTACCTTTCCTAACTCCCTGCAGTGGGCTAGATCGTGGGTCTATAACTTAAAAAAAAATTGTAAATTTTATCCTTGAAAAGAAAGTTTTGTTGTGACACTTACAATGAAAAGGCAGATCAATAATATTATTCCCAGTCATTGTATATGCAACGACCCTTGATTAATAAATGATTAGCTTCTCCTTAATGCTCCATTTCCTTACTGGTCTATCGCTTGCTTTGACTACATACTTTCCATGGGTGCACATGCTTTCCGCAGGTTTATCGTACTCCTGGGCAGTGGTACATTTACTGATAGGTCCTCACTTTAAATTGTCTCTTGGCAAAAAGTATATTTAGAGAGTTCTAACGACAGACAAAGGATATGGCTGAAATATAGTTTTATCCCCAACACCGTAAATAAAATTTGAAGTTACTCATGAATTATAGCAGCAGGAATAATGGTAGCTTCTCAATAGTGGTGGCTTAAAAGTTACTTGGAGTCAGTTATTTATGGGAGAGTAAACATAAATAACAACCTTATATATATTTAATGATAATATGATCAGAGGATTTGGAAGTGTAGTTCAAGATACTGTAAATTTAAAATTGCTTAATTTTATCAATTATTACTTTTGCTTTAGGACAATAAGCTTACTTAGAGAATATAGTAGTTCAACACCATGTCAAATGTAATGTACAGTTAAAGCCTTACACTTTCAAAAAGAACTTAAAAATTGTAGTAGACTAATCAGATAGCTACTATACAATACAGGGGGTCCTTAGTGTACGATGTTTCATGGTTACGATGCTTCTCCCATAAAATGTTAATAAATACTTTTTTCAACCTACATGGTTTGTGTGGCGGAAAATACATTGTCACTCGTCATTGTTGTGTATGTATATATGAAGTTAATGTTTTTATTTATTAGTTTAAGTATTTGGTTATGTGAAGGACCTAGTTTGGTTTATTTACAAAGTACATGTACATCAGTTGTAAATACGAACTTTGCTCTTGGAACAGTTTGTTAAGCTTGGCAGAAGAATATGTCGTCACGCAGCATTAGACTGAGGAAGGTGTGTCACCCATATTCCAGTCATTTGCAATATTGTTCTTTTGCTTATTCGCACATCGGTTTGTTTTGCACGTGTTTGCAATAGTTTTTGGCCTGAATTATGCCTCCCAATCATATAGGAGATGCTTCTGATGGCAGTGCTTAGAAGAAAAGATAAGCCATCACCATGGAGATGAAATTAAACAATGTGAAACGCTTCCAAAAGGGAGAAACTGCTACCAACAATGGCCTATCACGGGGTTAAGCCATTCGACTGTGTTGACGATTATCAAGGATAAAGATCGCATCCTTGAACATGTGAAAGGTTCTGCTCCTATGAAGTCCACTGTGATTACTAAGCAGTGTAGTGGCCAGCATCAACAGTATCCCAGTGAGCCTACTGTTGATTCAAGAAAAAACTAATTGATTATTTAATGCCGTGAAAAGAGAAAAGGGGGAAGGATGTGAAAGTGAAGCGTTTGTGGCCAATGGGTTTAATTTATGCGGTTTAAGGCTTGTGCTAATTTGCATAAGCTTAAGGTGCAAGGTGAGACTGCTTAGTGTTGATGAGAAAGCACCAACTGATATTCTTAGTGCATTGGCTGAGATAATTTGGGAGGGGGGTTACTGTACTGGACAAGTGTTTAATGTGGATGAGTCTGGCTTGGTCTGGAAGCGTATGCCTAGTTGTATGTACATCGCTAAGGAGGAGAGGACAGCACCAGGCCATAAAGTCAGCAAGGAGAGACTAACATTGCTTTTGGGGACTAATGCTGTTGGTGTACTTGGCATATTTCCAAGGGTATTTGAAAGGGTCAAGTGCCTGTCATCTTGAAGTCGAACAAGAAGGCTTGGGTAACCCTTCAAATTATTGAGGACTGGTTCAGCAATCATTTTGTGCCAAAAGTGGAAAGGTACTGTTCTTCCAAGAGTCTGCCCTTTTAAGGTGTTGCTAGCGTTGGACAATGCCCCTGGTCACCCTGCCCATTTGGATGACTTTCTTCCTAATGTCTATGTGGTTTACCTTCCACCTAGTACCACTGCCCTGTTACAGCCAATGGATCAGGATGTCATTGCCTCTCTCAAGGCTTACTACCTTTTAAGGACAATCGCTATGGCCCTCAGGGCAACTGAGGACAAGAACTTGACTCTCAAAGAATATTGGAAGTTTTACAACATTCTTCAAGCTATCAAGAACATTGGTGATTCTTGGGAGGGAGTTAAGCATATGAATTAGAATGGTATGTGGAATAAACTATGTCCCCAGTTTGTGAATGACTTCCATGGATTTGAGGAGACAGTTGAGGCTGTAACCAAGAGCGTTGTTGCCCTGAGTAAGGAGCTTGAGTTGGAGAGGAGTTATCTGCTGAGGACCTCATTCAATTGGAGAAGCAGATGATTGAAGAGGAGGAAGAAATACCATCCCCAGAGCCCAAGAGATTTACATGCAATGGCATGGAAGGTTTTGCCTTGATAGAGGAAGGGTTGGCAAAGTGTTAGGCTGAGAACCCCACCTCTACCAGGTGCACTGAAGTTCCCAGAGAGGTCATGGATTCTCTATGGTGTTACAGGGAAATCTGGGAGGAAAAGAGGGCATCCTTCCAGACTCGCCTGTAACGTTTCTTCAAGAACGTAGAGCTCCCAGCAACAGTTCCTATACCCTGTACCCCTGCTGCCTCTCCAAACTCACCTACCCCAGTATCTCCAGCACCTGCTGCAGGATTTTACGCCTCTCCAGCTTCCTCCTCCCAATAGGCCTGTCTTTGAAGCAATGCCCCCTCTAGTGTGCAAACCAACCACAGGAGTAAAGTATACTGTATATAAGGACTCATTCTCTTTCTTAGTTATAGTTATGTTCTCATATGTCATAGATAGGTTGTTTTAATGTCTAGATTATTAACTTTACTGCTGTGTAAGCATGGGTGGGGGTGACGTAGGTGCTTATTTGTGCGTGTTATGACTCGCGCAGAAAATCGGGTTATGTCACATCTTCAGGAATGTACAGTAACTGTGACATCAAGTCAAGGACCCCCCTGTTGTTAAATGAAGTAAAGACTACTTGCTTGTTTACTGTTTTCCTCTGAAAACATCTGTGTGATGTGAAAGAATTGTTTTTTCTTTGAATGACCCATAGGAAATGTTATAAACTACACTCTTATGGTTAATTGTTAGGAATGGACTTCTAAACCAACTACTTTGAAAGTAGAGTTGCAGAATCTTGGATTTGCTTTCTCTATATCAAATTATGTTAGTTTAAAGCTTTGATGCCTATTTTCATCAATTCGTAAACTGGACAGTAGAGATACTGATAATATTAACATAGTTACTGATTAAAGATGATTTTTTCATTGTTAATTGGGATGCTTAAAAAAAACATTTTGTTGCAAGAGATATTTAGGATGTACAAGGCTTCTCAACTGGCTAATTTTGATAAAAATTCGAGCATAGGATTCAAAATGTGTTTTTGTTTACCTTTTAATTTGTCAAATTACTTTGGTTCATTAATCCCTAAATGCCGGGCAGACTACAGGGAAAATGTAACCCCAACTGGGCATGGCTATAGGTCTAGTGAATGAGAGATAAAGGTCTCGTGAGAGATAGAAAAACCGAGAATCTTATCTAATATAATAAACATCTTTTAGGTAAAATAAGGCAAAAAAATTCTTGACTTTAATTCCAGCTATGCCAATGATTGCATTGCTGTCACTTTCACTTTCAGTTTCATTTTGTCCTCTGATATATCGAATTCATGAGTACTGATATCTTAAAGACCTTCATGAATATCATTGGAGGTATTCAAAGCCTTCCTTCTCTTAGCGTGGGTGGATGTTATAGGTGAACGATGTGCTGTAGATAATCGCCGATTCAATTTAGTAACCTCACGTGCGCTTGATTACAGACTAATGTCCACCCATACTGTGAGAGTTATAAAACACCTGAGGGGAAAAATAGATGCCATACAACACCAGAAAATTATGGGACGCTTTAGGAAGTGTTCTGGCTCCCATTTTGTCTAGCACAAGCCCACGGAATTTGAAAACAGTTTTGACAATCCCCGTACCTTGTTATTTACCCTTGGTAAGATGGAGGACGTCCTTAAGGGGATAAACTTGCCTCACATTTAGTTGAATAGTTTGCTACAGGTATTATATGAGAACTTAATAAATTGTAATCTTGTGTTATGCATTTTTTTTTTTTTTTTTTTTTTTACCTTCTAGATAAAATGTTCCTGTACACTGGCACCCATAAGTACATTTTCCCTGGGGCAGAAGTTTACTATGATCCAGATGATGATTTTGAAGATGATGATGACAAGTCACATAGTTCAGAGTCTGATATAGATGATGTTGCCAAACGAGAAGTTAATCAGTCCCGTCAGGATCAAAACCCAGACGAAGCATCTTCCAGTCATCGTCCAAGACTAGACAGCGAAGAGTATCACTCTACGGATGCTCCTCACCTCTCCCCAGAAGATGTTGATAGCTTACTCTCGACAGCTGATAATGGCCAAGAACAGGAACACGAGGATTGGACCAGCCTTAATGCAAGTCTAGATACGTCATTAGACTGCGATCATACTTTGCCCAGTTGTGACTCCGATAAGGAACATACTTCAGGTAATGCTTCCAAAGTAACGGATTTCTCTGCCAATAGATACTCTCCCCCGTCTGACCTATGACCCTCCTTGAATCGAGATATTAATTTGTAAATATATTGAGTATCAGTCCTGTTGTCACAGACCTTTTTTAATGGCTGCCATTAGGATTTAGTTTTTTTTCCCAATGTTTTTAGGATTGTGATAAACCATAATTTATTTTTTATTTTGAATATAGATTACTTTTTTGTGACAGATGACATGAATAATTGCAGCTTTAATGAAAATGGTGTCAACTCTTTTTAAACCGTCCTTAAGTTTGTGTTCACTCCTGTTTCTACATAAAGTTTTATATAAAATATATATATATATATATATATATATATATATATATATATATGTGTGTGTGTGTTGACTACCATGATGTATGATGTACATTTGAAGGTTATGATATTCCGAGTTCTGGATTGTATTTGGAGAAGTTTGCCAGAGTTCTTTTGGAAGTGAGCTAATGGGTGTTGGTTGTTCTCTCGGTTTTTTCTATGACTTTCTCTATCTCAGAAACTTTATCTGCTTCTTTCCCTCTGAATACCAAATTCCATAAAATTTAAAATATGATCTCATTTTAATACTTTCATATGGAGCTTAACTATAAGTTTACTTGTTGCAACTTCGCCCTTAGTTTAGTGAGTGGCTGCTAGTTATGTGAATAGTGCTCTAAATTTTTTTAAATGCGTATGTGTCAAGCGGTAGTGTAAGGCTACAACCAGAAATCATTGGATGTCTGTATACTGTCTGCAGACACCTCTTGCCATGCTGGTTTGACCTGATCGGTGCTACAAACCTTGTATTGTAGCAGAGTTGTTTGCAGAGTCCATATAAGTGTTCAAATCCATATTAAAATGTTTGCAATGACAAACGAACTTTGTGATTGATCAGTACGTGATCCATCTATATATGACCAATAATATGCCAGTGTGTTGGAACTTCATTTGTGACAGATTTGGTGCTGCAGTGTCAGAAAGAGACTGAAATGGATGAATGTGCAGGAAGCCTCCTAATCCTAATAATACTATTATATAACTACCTGTTAAATGGATTTTGTATCCTGTACAGTTTTTTTTATTTTTAATTTAAAAGTCATAACAGAGGTAAGACTGCCTATATAGAAACTAGGTATGGGTGGAATAAAATGTGTTTGTCGGAGGGAGAGCAGAGAAATCGTAGCTTTAAGACAGGAGGTAATATAATAATGGAGAGATTTTGAGCTTCAGATTTGTCCTTATAAATTGGCAAGAACTATTTGTGCCTTGGCATGGAGAGTTTGTTGATGTCACTTTTATTGGACCCCTTTTCTCGAAAAAGGTTTTACTTTTACACTTTTTATTACTCTTTTGAGAATATCTAGTTCCTACCTCATTTTTATATTCTCTTCTTTGTAAGCCATATTACAAATGACACTTCATACTCCTAATTAATGTATTCCACATAATCTTTTAAGTGACTCAAGTTTTAGGTTTTGTTTTCCTTCCCCTCTCCAGCCAAATGTGATGCTTTGGGTATAAAAACCCAATAATGGTATTGAAATATGTAATAGCTAAGGTTTGACCCTTCATTTTTGAAGTTACTGCCAATATATTAGTAGGGTACTTTTTCTTTATTTTCTGTTAATGTAACACATGCTGGGAGAACTGGTCTGAATTATCTGATACGGTGCTAAGTGTAAAACCCATTTAAAAATATATTCGTACTTTACACGTATACATGGCAGATTGTACTTAGAGTACGGAAAAGTTGTTCAAAACTTACGCAGGGCATTATTATAATGAAAACTTACATTGTAATGTAATGGCTACATTTGCATGAGAGTACAATCATATTTTGATTTTGAAGGTAGAAAATGTGAATTTAGTGCATAACTTTCAAATGAATTGGGCATTTAATCTATGAAAAGTTTTTTGTGCTAAATTAGCTATTATACTTCAGATATTTTTACTGGTGTATAATAAGGTATGTGCTTCACATTGAAGCAAGAATTAATATTTACAACCAGTACAGCTTGTAGCTTTTATGTATTATTTGATGAGAAGGCCTTAACTGATACAAATTCTGATAGGGCTTTTGTACGTATCTTAGCATCCTTCAGGTCATTCATGAATCCCCACTTGTTTGCTGGGTGCTATGTTTGTGCACTGTCATAGGATCTCAAAGGGTGAACTACAAATAATATAAGAATGAAAAGGTTTGGTATATTTAGTGGTGGTGTTTAATAGATAGGTTAGAAAGACATTTCTTGTCATAAGTCTTGTTAATATCTGAGAATGCCCTTTTCATTCTTACTTTATGTGTATTAGAATTGCTGAAAGTTTCAAGGGTCCAATGGCGTAAAGATTTGTTATATTAAGACTTGTCTAAGGTACAATTAAGAATTTTTATTTCATGTGGCTTATGAAAACATTTTTTCTTTAATAAAAAACGTTAAAAAGCAATAAAAATTATCCTTTTTGTATTTGTTAAGTTTTACTCTCCTTATATACTGCCAATCGTATATATACAGAGTTCTGAAATTTTTTTTACTTCGTTATCATTTGCAACAATCATACGAAGAAGAATTTTAAATTCAGGTTGGTGTTATCCAATAAATGGATATGTACAATGCATACAGGTGATGCAGGCCAAAGGGTTTTTTCAGAGATGTTAATTGGGAGGAGTGGGTGTGGTGTGGTTGCTATGATAAGAAGCGGTGGAGCTAAACCAGGTACAGGCCTCATGGTAAAAAGATTCTTGCCCACTTACCATGCAGATGACCCAAGCAGTGTGAGGGGGGAATCGTGGCAACCCTTTATCCCCAGGGATCAGAGGAGTTATTGGAATGAACTAGTGTCTTGTGAGTGTGTGCTTTGACTCCACCACTACCTTTACGAGGGAGTTTAAGGTCACTAAATGTAAGTTCTCATTCTGCTTGGCTGTTCCTTAGCTATTTTACAATTATATACCATTTTTATACTTTGCTGTACATCTTGCACTAGTAGATATTTATATAATTTAAAATGATCCCAAATTAATGCTGGTAAGATATTCAATATTTTTTTTTTTATGAGTGTGACACCATGACAGGTAAAAACTGCCCTCATCAATAAAGGCCCGGGTTCGAGAAAATTCCAAGACAAAAGAAAAGAAAAAGGTTAAGGACAAGGCAGAGATGAGGTAATGTCACACAAAGGAAAACGACAGAAGATCGCAATCCCCTTGTAAAGAAGTTAGCTGAGCACAGAAAAAATGTGCCATAAGCCAAATACCTCGATCACCTCTCTTAGTTCCTTGAGGATTGCCACAGTTTCCCCCAACCATTCCGCTTGGGTCATTCACAGGGTAGGTGGTCAAGAGTCTTCTGCCATGAGTCCCAAGAGCAGCAGCTGGTTAGTCCCACTGCTTCATCACATGGTAACCCCTCCACCCTCCCATTCCAGTTTATTCTGCTAGCAGGTGTGAGATATCCCTCTGGCCACAGCATCAGCTGAAGGGTCTTTTGGACTTAAGACTGTCCATGACAGCTTGATGTTAAGTCTTCCTTCAGTTACGGTGCTCTTTCTGTGCCTGCATCAACACAGAATATTCTTGGATATTCGTTACAAGTCTTATCTCTTCACATCTGACAAGTCACAATACTCCCCATCTCTATTTCTCTATGTTTTCTTCGTGCCCAGGCTCGATGAGGGTAGGTTTTTTTTTTTTTTTCCTGGTGTCATAATCATAAAAAAAAATTATACACAAGCTTTAAAACATTCCTATTTCCACCACTCTTCCCTGCTCCACTGACATACCACGTATATTCAACACTTTTCACCCAATTCATCCGTCTCTAAGTCTTCCTCTGAACCTTGCACCAATTACTTTAGCACTCCACACTGTGTGCTACATGTTCATCACTCATTTTTTCTGCATGACAATACCATCTCGATACTCTAAGTATCTTCTCCAATGGATTTCTTTCTATATCCATTCTCTGCCTCACCTATTTTCTCACTCCCTCTGTTCTAGATAAATCATTCATACTTCCCAAACACCTCTGCTCCATTATAAACAACTTGTTCTTATCATTCTCTCTTGCATACCAAGTCTGATCCACACAATACCATCGACACATTTGCCCCTTTATAAATCCTCTTTTCATTCATTCCTAGATACATCACGTTTTTCGTCCCATCTATACAATTACTCTGTTCCTTACCTCTGCATCAACTCATCCATTCCCTGCCACGTGCGTCCCCAGATACTTAAAACTAAACTTTCTCGAGAATCTCTCCAATCACTTACAATCTGACAATATTAACACTCCATGTATGTCTCAAGATTTTAATTTTACCAACATTTACCTACAACTTCCTTCTTGCACACACCCCAACAAATTCAAGTCACTAACCTCGTCAGTTCATTCTCAGCATCAGCTACCACTGCCACGTCATCTGCACAGAGCAAGTCATTTACTTTCCACAATCTTCCTGTCTCACCAACTAATTCCAAGCCTCTGCCAAGCACTTCATTTATATCCTTTACTTCTCCTGCCATATACACATTAAACAATCATGGCGATATTAAATAGCCATGAAGTAACCTTAAACCAGTCACTCTTACCATTCCAGATTCTATCATACTCTACTATTTGAGTAAAAACTCTTGACTATACTCAACAAACTCACTCACTTCAAACAATTGCTATACATTCCACAACGCCCCTCGTTAACCCTATCATACACTTTCACCAAGTCAAAAAAAGCCCAAAATGTGTCCTTACCTTTCTCTAAGAATTTCTCACACGTCTTACCACACATCCTCCTCCTCTCCTGAATCCACAATGTTTTTCCCCAATCAATCCCTCAGTACCTTTCCTGATTCTATATACTTTACCAACTACACTCAACAAAACTAATTCCTCGAAAACTACTATAATCGTACGTATCTCTCTTCTCTTTCTAGTGGAACTACACATGCATTCCTTCAGTCAGTTAGGACCCTCCTCTTCCAGAAACATTCATTCAACCACCTCACCATCTGTGCCATTATTATCTCTCCACCTTTTGATAACCATTCTACATGACCCCCATTTAACCCTGGGACTTTACCCGTTTTCATAACTATTATGCCATTTGTAACTTCTCTAATGTAATTTCCTTATTCTCCTCATCTAGCAATGACAGTCTCCATGCATATCCAACTGCCACAACCTCTGCCTCTATCATATTTCACATCTAGCAGTTAGTTGCCCAACTGCTTCTTTCACCCTATTCTCCCTATCAGACTCACCTTTTGCAATCTTTTCACTGCAAAAACATCCTTTTTTACCTTTGAGAATATTCAGACAAGCATCTACCCACCTTACATCTGCTTTTCTCTTTGCCCAACTCACCATGCACTTTGCTAATTTCTTCAACAATATTTTACCTTTGCCTCAACATTTCCCCTCTGCAACCATAGCTCAAATGCCTACTTCTCTTTAGTCACTGCTGCACTTCATTCCACCATCACTATCCTTTTTTCTGCTTTTACCAATTCATCTCATTCCACACTCCTAAAATACCACATCACATCCCATCTAGACAAGAACAGTGGTGACCCCAACCCATGAACTTAATCCGTTCCCAAAAACTGTTCTTGGGCTGGAATGTTCGTGGTTGGATTTATTTTTACAATTGAAAAGTGTGAATTCAGTGAATCTGTTCCTGGTCACAATAAATATTAATTAAAAAAAAATTTTAGTCACTAAAACATGAAATATAATACAGGTTATATGTATTTCATCTGTAAAAGGAAAATTACATTAATAAAAGAAAGGAATTCTACTCTACTAAAGTAAAACATGTACATATTCAGGTATAAAGTATACACTAGGTGATCCCGAGTATAAAATAGCAAAGTCCAACACTTAAAAAAAATTTTCACATTCTCCTACTAATAACAAATACAGTAGGAAAGAGTACATAGTGTAGGTAAGAAACAATACTGTATTTACCTTTGTGGATGATTGTTTCTGGCATACATGGATGGTGGTGGAGGAGGAGGAGGGAGACTAATTTTTGGAAGGAGTCCCCCCCAATATCAATAACACTTTTAACTTTCTTAGGATCCATAATAAGGGCTATATGAAAGGTAAAATAATGGAAAATAAAGCAAGAACTACAAACATATTGCGAATGAACCACACAGCACGGGCACCAATGCAGAACAGAGTGGGTGAGTGGGTCACGAGGTGGCTTCGCTAACACGTGTGTTCATGGGTTAGGGTCAAAATTTGTTCAAAATTTTGTTCGTGGATTTGGGTCACCACTGTACTCTGTTCTTTCACTCTAATACTTACCTATGCATCAACTATTTCATTCCTTGCCATCCGCATCACAAGATACTTAAAACTCTAAACTTTCTCAAGAACTTCCCATTCACTTACATACAATCTACCCATACTAACACTTTACCTGCTTTCAAAACTATTAATGCCATTTGTTACTTCTCTCATATAATTTCCTTCTCCTCACCTAGTAATGGCATTCTCCATGCATATCCCACAGACACAATCTCTGCCTCTCTATCACCTTTCATATCTAGCAGCTCCTTGCCCATCTGTTTCTTTTACTCTATCCTCCCTAGCAGACTCACCTTTTGCACACTTTTCACCTCAACTACATCCTTTTATTCCTTTCAGAATATTCAGACAAGCATCTACTCACCCTATATCAGCTTTTCTCTTTGCCTAACTCACCATGCACTTTGCTTATCTCCTCTTCAATAATATATTTCCTATGCCTCCTCATTTCTCCTCTGTAACCATACCTCAAATGCCTACTTCTCTTCAGTCATTGCTGCACTTCATTCCACCAATCACTAACCTTTTTCTGCTTTTACAAATTCGTCTCATCCCACACATGAGGTAAGCCAAATCTTACAGGAAAGAGAGGGCTGGGCAGATTGCATATTCCTAGACTTCCAGAAAGCGTTTGACACTGTTCCACATGGGAGACTTATTAGGAAGCTGCAATCAATGGCTAGAATAGGTGGAAATGTTTTGGAATGGATAAAAACTTACTTAGAAGGAAGGGAACAGAGGGTTAGAGTAAGACACTCAGTGTCTGAATGGAGAAGAGTTAGTAGTGGAGTTCCACAGGGTTCAGTTTTAGGGCCACTTTTGTTCCCTGTATATGTAAATGACCTACCAGAGTCTGTAAATTCATTCATGAATATGCTTGCAGATGATGCAAAGATTGTGAAGAAAGTAAAAAACGAGAACAATGGTAGAGAACTTCAGGAGGATCTAAATAATCTGCATGAGTGGTCAGAAAAGTGGCTAATGAAATTCAATACTTCAAAATGTAAGGTAATGAGAATGGGTACAAGTGCAAGAAGGCCCAAGCTTGACTACTCGGTGGCTGGAGTACAACTTCAAGAGACAGAAAATGAGAGAGATCTAGGAGTAAACATACTGGCAGATTTGTCTCCAGAAATACATATAAATGGCGTAGTAAGGGCAGCATATGCATTCTTATCAAATGTAAGGGTAGCCTTCAGGCACATGGACAAGGAAATGTTCAGAAATATTTATGTAACCTATGTGAGGCCAAAACTCGAATATGCAGCCCCCTTTTGGAATCCGCACTTGAAAAAGCACATAGCTAAGCTTGAAAAAGTTCAAAGACATGCCACGAAACTGGTGCCAGAAATACGCAATCTCGGTTATGATGACAGGCTGAGGGAATTAGACTTGCCATCACTCGAAGCTAGAAGAGTAAGGGGGGATATGGTGAGTCTTTAAATTCCTTCATGGTTATGATAGAGTGGATAGGGATCGATATTTCGATATGGCTGGCTCTAGAACTAGAGGTCATAGTTTGAAGCTTCGTAAGAAAACTTGTTTGCAGGATGTAAGGAAATACTTTTTCAGTGTAAGAGTAGTTGATAATTGGAATGCGCTAAGCGAGGAGGTAGTTAATGCTATCTCAATCCATAGTTTTAAGGACAGGTATGATAAGTATCACTAAGTCTAAAAATGGAACCGATCAGGAGACGGGAAGATACGAGCTTTGGGCTCTTTCCCGTAAACACAATTAGGTAATCACACTACCTCTGCTCACTTCAAAATTTTCTCCTAAAAACACTACCATTCTTCTTCCACTGCCCCCTCCTTCTATCTTACTACATTCCATACTTTCTTCAGACGAGCCTTATATTGACAATCCTTAACTTACGAACGAGTTATGTTCTGAACTTTCTCTCTCTTGTCCTTTGAATATACCAACTATCACCTTACGAACAAATCTACTAACAAACAGTCGTTCAGAACATAACTCATTTGTAAGTTGGGGAGCATCTGTAAATGGCTAGTTTGAAGTATGTATGGAGTGTACTGCAGTAAGAAAGAAGAATGAGGAGGCAGTGGAAGAAGAATGG
>JAXCGZ010010491.1:25000-28847 GCA_037179515.1 Halocaridina rubra | reverse complement strand
ATATATATATATATATATATATATATATATATATATATATATATATATATATATATATATATATATATATATATATATATATATATATATATATATATATATATATATATATATATATATATATATATATATATATATATATATATATATATATATATATATATATATATATATATATATATATATATATATATA
Organism: Halocaridina rubra; assembly: GCA_037179515.1. NCBI lineage: Eukaryota > Metazoa > Arthropoda > Malacostraca > Decapoda > Atyidae > Halocaridina > Halocaridina rubra. The sequence goes on along the minus strand of JAXCGZ010010491.1, from coordinate 28,652 downwards.
TATATATATATATATATATATATATATATATATATATATATATATATATATATATATATATATATATATATATATATATATATATATATATATATATATATATATATATATATATATATATATATATATATATATATATATATATATATATATGAAGCAAAAAAGGCCCATAAATAAAACACAAAAGAAGCGAAGATGTACTATATATTACGACTGGACTCCAGTCCTCTTCAGGTACAAAATGTACCTGAAGAGGACTGGAGTCCAGTCGTAATATATAGTACATCTTCGCTTCTTTTGTGTTTTATTTATGGGCCTTTTTGCTTCATATTGTGCTGTGATATAACAGTTTATTTTGCATATATATATATATATATATATATATATATATATATATATATATATATATATATATATATATATATATATATATATATATATATATATATATATATATATATATATATATATATATATATATATATATATATATATATATATATATATATATATATATATATATATATATATATATATATATATATATATATATATATATATATATATATATATATATATATATATATATATATATATATATATATATATATATATATATATATATATATATATATATATATATATATATATATATATATATATATATATATATATATATATATATATATATATATATATATATATATATATATATATATATATATATATATATATATATATATATATATATATATATATATATATATATATATATATATATATATATATATATATATATATATATATATATATATATATATATATATATATATATATATATATATATATATATATATATATATATATATATATATATATATATATATATATATATATATATATATATATATATATATATATATATATATATATATATATATATATATATATATATATATATATATATATATATATATATATATATATATATATATATATATATATATATATATATATATATATATATATATATATATATATATATATATATATATATATATATATATATATATATATATATATATATATATATATATATATATATATATATATATATATATATGTATATATATATATATATATATATATATATATATATATATATATATATATATATATATATATATATATATATATATATATATATATATATATATATATATATATATATATATATATATATATATATATAATATTTATATATATATATATATATATATATATATATATATATATATATATATATATATATATATAATATATATATATATATATATATATATATATATATATATATATATATATATATATATATATATATATATATATATATATATATATATATATATATATATATATAATATATATATATATATATATATATATATATATATATATATATATATATATATATATATATATATATATATATATATATATATATATATATATATATATATATATATATATATATATATATATATATATATAAATATATATATATATATATATATATATATATATATATATATATATATATATATATATATATATATATATATATATATATATATATATATATATATATATATATATTTATATATATATATATATATATATATATATATATATATATATATATATATATATATATATATATATATATATAATATATATATATATATATATATATATAATATATATATATATATATATATATATATATATATATATATATATATATATATATATATATATATATATATATATATATATATATATATATATATATATATATATATATATATATATATATATATATATATATATATATATATATATATATATATATATATATATATATATATATATATATATATATATATATATATATATATATATATATATATATATATATATATATATATATATATATATATATATATATATATATATATATATATATATATATATATATATATATATATATATATATATATATATATATATATATATATATATATATATATATATATATATATATATATATATATATATATATATATATATATATATATATATATATATATATATATATATATATATATATATATATATATATATATATATATATATATATATATATATATATATATATATATATATATATATATATATATATATATATATATATATATATATATATATATATATATATATATATATATATATATATATATATATATATATATATATATATATATATATATATATATATATATATATATATATATATATATATATATATATATATATATATATATATATATATATATATATATATATATATATATATATATATATATATATATATATATATATATATATATATATATATATATATATATATATATATATATATATATATATATATATATATATATATATATATATATATATATATATATATATATATATATATATATATATATATATATATATATATATATATATATATATATATATATATATATATATATATATATATATATATATATATATATATATATATATATATATATATATATATATATATATATATATATATATATATATATATATATATATATATATATATATATATATATATATATATATATATATATATATATATATATATATATATATATATATATATATATATATATATATATATATATATATATATATATATATATATATATATATATATATATATATATATATATATATATATATATATATATATATATATATATATATATATATATATATATATATATATATATATGCATATATATATATATATATATGCATATATATATATATATATATATATATATATATATATATATATATATATATATATATATATATATATATATATATATATATATATATATATATATATATATATATATATATATATATATATATATATATATATATATATATATATATATATATATATATATATATATATATATATATATATATATATATATATATATATATATATATATATATATATATATATATATATATATATATATATATATATATATATATATATATATATATATATATATATATATATATATATATATATATATATATATATATATATATATATATATATATATATATATATATATATATATATATATAGATAGATAAATTTTTCTCTAACCAGAACTTCCAAAAGAATGAAATGTGTCTCAAGGGGATTCTGCTGAATACATTATTAGAGCAAAATAAATCAAAAAGGTCCACTTCCTAGAAGATTTCTGATCGCTATTGAGTCATTGCGCAAACTTGAGAATGTTATCATAACCAAATCGGACAAAGACGGAAAAATTATTCTTCTTGATAAGGATTCATATATTGATAAAGCCCTGGAACTTCTTAATGATGAAAACACCTATGAGAAATTAGTTAAAGATCCCCCGAGCACCATATCTGCAGAGTTCTATAAATCCATTCGCGAAATTGGTAAAAACAAGAAGAATATTGAATTGCTTGAATCATATAAAGTCACCAATCCCTCCCTTCC
>JAXCGZ010010491.1:0-20000 GCA_037179515.1 Halocaridina rubra | reverse complement strand
ATATATATATATATATATATATATATATATATATATATATATATATATATATATATATATATATATATATATATATATATATATATATATATATATATATATATATATATATATATATATATATATATATATATATATATATATATATATATATATATATATATATATATATATATATATATATATATATATATATATATATATATATATATATATATATATATATATATATATATATATATATATATATATATATATATATATATATATATATATATATATATATATATATATATATATATATATATATATATATATATATATATATATATATATATATATATATATATATATATATATATATATATATATATATATATATATATATATATATATATATATATATATATATATATATATATATATATATATATATATATATATATATATATATATATATATATATATATATATATATATATATATATATATATATATATATATATATATATATATATATATATATATATATATATATATATATATATATATATATATATATATATATATATATATATATATATATATATATATATATATATATATATATATATATATATATATATATATATATATATATATATATATATATATATATATATATATATATATATATATATATATATATATATATATATATATATATATATATATATATATATATATATATATATATATATATATATATATATATATATATATATATATATATATATATATATATATATATATATATATATATATATATATATATATATATATATATATATATATATATATATATATATATATATATATATATATATATATATATATATATATATATATATATATATATATATATATATATATATATATATATATATATATATATATATATATATATATACATATATATATATATATATATATATATATATATATATATATATATATATATATATATATATATATATATATATATATATATATATATATATATATATATATATATATATATATATATATATATATATATATATATATATATATATATATATATATATATATATATATATATATATATATATATATATATATATATATATATATATATATATATATATATATATATATATATATATATATATATATATATATATATATATATATATATATATATATATATATATATATATATATATATATATATATATATATATATATATATATATATATATATATATATATATATATATATATATATATATATATATATATATATATATATATATATATATATATATATATATATATATATATATATATATATATATATATATATATATATATATATATATATATATATATATATATATATATATATATATATATATATATATATATATATATATATATATATATATATATATATATATATATATATATATATATATATATATATATATATATATATATATATATATATATATATATATATATATATATATATATATATATATATATATATATATATATATATATATATATATATATATATATATATATATATATATATATATATATATATATATATATATATATATATATATATATATATATATATATATATATATATATATATATATATATATATATATATATATATATATATATATATATATATATATATATATATATATATATATATATATATATATATATATATATATATATATATATATATATATATATATATATATATATATATATATATATATATATATATATATATATATATATATATATATATATATATATATATATATATATATATATATATATATATATATATATATATATATATATATATATATATATATATATATATATATATATATATATATATATATATATATATATATATATATATATATATATATATATATATATATATATATATATATATATATATATATATATATATATATATATATATATATATATATATATATATATATATATATATATATATATATATATATATATATATATATATATATATATATATATATATATATATATATATATATATATATATATATATATATATATATATATATATATATATATATATATATATATATATATATATATATATATATATATATATATATATATATATATATATATATATATATATATATATATATATATATATATATATATATATATATATATATATATATATATATATATATATATATATATATATATATATATATATATATATATATATATATATATATATATATATATATATATATATATATATATATATAATATATATATATATATATGGGATATGGTGGTTTTCCTGGTAGTAATGGGGAAATTCTTCTCCACCAGGTATGATCATTATTTTCGTTGTTGTTTAGATTATTCGACTCTTCTAATAATTCGAGGAAATCAATCTCCATTTTTCCCCAAGTCCTCTTGGCTAGTTTAAAAATATATGAGTTTATTGCTTCAACTTTTAAATTTTTATGGATCTCCTCCTTCCATTCTATATATGGTGGCCTCTCGGTGAGTATTCTTCTTAAGTTTTTATTTTGAATGGCTTGCAACCTTTTTAAGCTTGACTTTGATTGTACACATAAAGGTATGTGTGGATAAACTAAAACTGGTTTTACTAAAGATTTAAATAACGTTAGCTTAGTTTTGGCTTTTAATAAATTAAATCGCTTTTATTTGGTAGACACCGAGTTGCTCTGAATAATTCTCTTGTTGACCTGTTGTTTCACTCCGGTTTTATTTAAAGCTAGGCCCAAAGTTTTTAAGCTTTTTGAAAAATTGATTTTATTATTATTAATTATGACGTCTGATGGATTGGATGCTGAGATAGATAATAATTGAAATTTGTCCATATTTGTTTTGATTTTGCATTTTTTCTCAAAATCATTTAGTTTTACTATTTCCCGTTGGGTTTTCCTGGCCAAATAGTTCATATTATAATATGTAATAATTTGGGTGATATCGTCTGCGAAAATGATGGTTGTACATCACGGTTCTGCTATTGGGATATCCCTTGTAAACAGGGCATGGAGTAGAGAGCTCAGATTCGAACCCTAAGGTACTCCTGCCCTGAGTTCAAATTGTGGACCGATAAACTCGTTGATTTTGATGACTGATGTTCCGTCTGTTATAAAATCCGATAATATTTTTGTGATTAGTGTGAGTTGCTGTAATTCTAAAATTCTAAATTTAAGGCCATCTCTCCATACTTTGTCGAATGCCGATGAAACATCTCTACTTAATACATTACATTTTCTTTTCAGATGTGAAATTGCTATTTTTTTTTCATAGAGAAAAGTTAATGCTGTGTGGCCCTGCCTCTCCTAAAGCCATGCTGGTTAGGCGGGAGGATATCGTTTATCGCTAGGTATTTATAAACTCTTTTATATATTATTTTTTCAAATATCTTTCCTGAAACTTCCAGAAGATATATTGGGCGATAGTTTTCTGCTCTGGTGTTAGGTTTTCCGGGATTTGGTATGAATATCATGAAAGAGGATTTGAACCTTTATGGAAAATAACCTTTTGACAAGCATGAATTAAAAATATTTAGTAACTTAAGCAGTGCTATGTTTGGTAAGTGGGTTATTATTAACTTGTTTATTCCGGATCGTCCTGGTGCCTTGTTTTTAATTTTTTTTTATAATTTCTTTAATTTCAAGCATAGCTATTGGGGTAATTAATTCTTCCCTTGGTGTTAATCTACTTAAGTCGACGCTAAAATGTGGTTTAATTAGGTCATTATTTTCATTTAGAAGGTGGAGGAGAAAAAGAGGTCTTTTGAGGAATGGCTGCAGTGTAAAAGTAGGGAGAAATAGGAAAGATAGAGGGAGAAAAATGTGGAAACCAAGCGGAAGGTAGAGGAAGAGAAGGTCATATGAGGAGAATAAAAGAAGTTTTGGAAAGAAGTGAAGAGAGTAAGGAAGGGTGGATCGAGGTTGGTAGAGACAGTGAAATATGTGAATGGACAGATGCTAAGAGGGAACGATGCAAGGAAAAGATGGGCAGAATATTTTGAGTGCTTTCTGAATGTTGATGAAGATAGCGAGGCATCTATAGTGGCAGTGGGGGGGGGGGTTTCAAAGGCCAGTAATGGGAGATGAAAATGAGAGAGAGATTACAAGAGAGGAGGTGAAAAGGGCATTGTATGAAGCAAAAGCAGGTAAAGCACCTGGAATGGATGGTGTGAGAGCGGAGATGTTGAAAGAAGGGGGTATGACTGCATTGAAATGGTTAGTGAGAGTGTTTAATATATGCTTTATGTTGTCATTGGTGCCAGTGGAATGGGTGATTGCCTGTATAGTGCCCCTATACAAAGGTAAGGGAGATGTGTATGAATGCAGTAATTTTAGGGGTATAAGTTTGTTGAGCGTGGTAGGAAAAGTGTATGGTAGGATACTGGTTAATAGGATTAGGGATAAGACAGAATATGTGATCGCGGAAGTGCAGAGTGGTTTTAGGAGAGGTAGAGGTTGTATAGATCAGATTTTTATAGTTAGGCAGTTATGTGAGAAATATTTAGCAGAGGGTAAGTATGTGTATTTTTCATTTTTGGATCTGGAGAAAGCATATGATAGAGTTGATAGAGAGGCTATGTGGAATGTTTTGAGATTATATGGAATCAATGGTAAATTGTTGCATGCAGTGAAGAGTTTGTATGAGTGCAGTAGAGCTTGTGTTAGCTTAGGAATGAAGTGAGTGAGTGGTTTCCATTGATTATGGGCCTGAGACTGGGATGTGTGATGTCACCATGGCTGTTCAATTTGTATATTGATGGAGTTGTAAGAAAGGTGAATGAGCGAGTGCGTGGTCGAGGTTTGAGAATGGTAGATGGGGATGATAACGAGTGGGAGCTAAATCAGTTGCTGTTTGCAGATGATACTGTGGTGGTGGCAGATTCAAAGGAAAAGCTGTGTCAGTTAGTGTCAGAATTTGGAATGGTTTGTGAGAGAAGGAAGTTGCGAGTGTATGTGGGAAAGAGTAAGGTTATGAGGTGTACAAGAAATGAGTATGGTGCTGGATTGAATGCTATGTTGAATGGAGAGACACTTGAGGAGGTTAATCAGTCTAAGTATTTAGGCTCGGTTATAGCTGCAAATGGTGGAGTGGAAGCAGATATGTGTCACAGAGTGAATGAAGGATGTAAAGTTTTGGGTGCATTGAAAGGAGTTATGAAGAATAGAGGGTTGGAAATGAATGTTAAGAAAGTTTTGCATGAGAAAGTGGTTGTGCCAACTGTGATGTATGGATCAGAGTTATGGGGTATGAAAGTAAGTGAGAGACGGAAACTAAATGTGTTTAAGATGAAATGCCTGAGGAGTATGATTGGTGTATCTCGATTGGATAGGGTTAGGAATGAAGTGGTGAGAGCAAGAATGGGTGTGAGGAGAGAAATTGCAGCCAGAGTAGATATGAATGTTCTGAGATGGTTTGGCCATGTGGAAAGGATGGATGATGAAAGGCTGCTGAAAAAGGTGATGAATGCAAGAGTTGATGGGAGAAATGCTAGAGGGAGGCCTAGGTTTGGATGGATGGATGGAGTAAGGAGAGCCCTGAATGATAGGAGGATGGCTGTGAGGGAAGCAAGCGAGCGTGCTAGGAATAGGAATGAGTGGCGAGCGATTGAGACGCAGCTCTGATGGGCATCTGCTGTTACCACGGACCTGCATCTTACAGAGGTAGCCTTGTGGTAGGGGCAGTAGGAGGAATTGGCAGTTGTGAAGCGACACAGGTTGTGGAAGAGCCGGGAGGATGGGCTGTGGCACTACAGCAGTGCCATCTGAACGGTCGCTAGCTCCCTCGTCATTGCCCATAGAGCAAAGTAATCCCTCTATTTGTTTTCCTTTCTTGATGTCTGCTACCCCCCAATTAAAGGGGGATACAGCCAAGGTAGATAGAATAACCAAAAGTTCTTTGGGTCTTTTTCTCTACTTTGTATATTCATTATTACATTTTTCCAATTTGTGTTATGCGCTTCTATTAGTGCTTCTTGTAGTTCGTCTTTTATTGTTTTTAGTTCTGTTAAGGCTTGGGGCTCCCAAGAGCCTTTGCCCACTGCATTAGAGAGGTTGTTATATCCATATTGAAGTATTTTGCATTTATCATTAAGTCTTGGATTTGGTAGAGTTTTTGTATTTTTCATTGGAATGTGGATTTCAATTGAATCTTTAATTATATCATACCATTGGTTCAGGTGTTCTTCGACTTCAACAGTTGTGTGCATGGCTGTGTCAATGATATTATTTTTATTAATATTTTTCTTCTATGTAGGATTTGAATTTCTCCCAATCTGCTTTGGGTAAATTTCTAGTAGGGAGAGTTCTAATGGCTATGGGTTCTGTTGAAACTTGACTATAAGAGGCAAATGGTCAGAAGTCGTTAATGGACCCCTTTCTATAGAGTAGTTCAGATAATGATTTTTATTGCTGATAACTAAGTCAGGTCTTGAGGTTTCTGATCCATAGGTCATTGTTCTGAAATCAGATCCAAGTATTTTAATACGATTATTACCACTTAATGCCTTTAGAATGTTTCCAAATAGATTATATCTATTATGACCCACTATTGGATGTTTGGCATTTAGATCTCCAACTAAATAAGTCGGAATGTTTTCTTCTTATCAGTTTCAAAATGTTCGAGTAAGGGACCTCCCTTCGTCTAGGTGATAAATAGGCTGTTCCAATTATGATTGGACCATTCTCTGTTACGACTTTGATGGCTAATAAATCACTCGTGAAATCGTCCTTTAATTGATGCATTATGTTTTTCTTAATAGCAATTGCTATACCAGCTTGTTCTTCATTTAAAATATTCTTCTCATATGTCTTATAACCGTAAATATTTATCTTTTCATTTAGTTTTGAGACACTATTTAGTAATATTATATCAGGATTTATATCTTTGTATATATTTGTATAATTCATTATTTCTTCTTTTAGTCCAGGCTAGTACGTTATGCTGAATAATTGTTAATTTGTTATATCTATTTGTAATTTTAAAGATAAAAGTTATTTATTTATACTTGAAGAAGATGATGTTCTTTTATATAACCCTTGGATAGTGCATTAAAGTGCTTTCTTTCCAAATATTGGATTCATAGGTCAGACAGATCAATTTTATTTTATTCTAAATATAGATGGTCCTGATGAGGCTGGTAACTGCTACTGAAGTAAATGTATTTAAGCTTATTGGTTCTAAGAAGCGTATCTCTAATTATATCAGAAGGTAAGTTGTCATCGTTTCTTTCTATCATTTTAAAGTTTAAATCTTCCCTCAGCTTTATCCTCTGTCTCTGCTTCGTAGCAGACTCTTCGGTTTTTTGTTGTTCTGAAGTTTGTTTTGAGATCTTTTTCCTTTCTGTTGCCATTTTGTTTTTTTTTTGGGGGGGGATTGATTCTAATGGAAACTGAGTTAGTCTTTTTTTTTTTTTTTGCTCTGAGAAGATTGCCCTTCTTCTGGTTCGATTTCGTCATTCATCCTCTCTTCCTCTTCTTCTGCTCTTTAGTTTATTGAATTTGTATAATTTTTAAGGCATTCACCCCTTCACAGATTAAGTTTTTAGAACATTGCATGTCAAATTGGATCTAATTTTTTTATTAATATGAAAATATAAGATTCTTAGACACCTTTAATCTTAATTTAAACTCAATGATACGAAAAAAATGAGGAAAAATTAAATTTGATGGTCATTTTCTGATCTGTTATGAGTTATCTCGTAGAAGATGTACACGCAATATGATCTATCATATCTCGTATGGAACTGTTGGAGGTGTGCAAACATACGCTGTAACACTAAAACAACTGCAGTCTCTGCTACCAGATGTTCGATAACACGAGATAATTTGCAGAAGCAAAAAACAACACTTTGTATCACGAGATATTTTGTATTAGTCATAAATTAACATTTAACTTCTTCACGAGATATCTTGTGCAAAGTCCAAAATATTTAGAAATAAGACCACGAGATATCTGGGTTAGTACGTTAAGGACTTAGTTGGAATTTCCATTATTAACCATTCTTATTTCAAATGAGATGCTATATCCTGCAGAAGACAACAGGGTTGCCAGAACTGTAACAAGAAATATATATATATATATATATATATATATATATATATATATATATATATATATATATATATATATATATATATATATATATATATATATATATATATATATATATATATATATATATATATATATATATATATATATATATATATATATATATATATATATATATATATATATATATATGTGTGTGTGTGTGATTGGCAGCCCCTTACTCCCTTAGCCCCAGTAGTTGCTTCATATGGCACGCAGGAGATAATAGAAAATATAAGTAAAATTACCTCCACACCCATAAAATATTATTTGTTTTCTTTTCCAAGTCATTATGAAGTGTCTACAAATATGCCGAGAGCAGGGAACCATGTTAAATAACACGAAAGACTTTTCTGTTTTTAGATTGTAAGGTTGAATGTATATATCTTGTTAGTATATAAGGTAAGACTTTCTAAGGTATGTGTTCAATATGTGGGTTGATGTGCAGCCCTAATAGTTGATTTTATATTTTTTTCTTCATTTTTAAAGGAGCTTCAGAGTGAAATGTCCTCTGAAAGGAATTGACAGAGTACTTTTGTTTTAAATTATTTATAAAGAAGCTTTAGAATGAAACGTCTTCTGACAGGGAGTGGCAGGGAGTATTTTTTTTTAAAGGGAAATTGAAATTGAAATGTCATTTGAAAGGATTTGACTGAGTACTTTGTTGTAATTTATCAAATGGGAAATTTTGATTAAAATGTCCTCTGAAAGAAGTGAACAGAGTACATTGTATTCAATTTTTAAAAGTGAAATATAGGATGTCATATCAATTGAAACGAATTGATAGAGAGCAAATTTTTAAGAGGGAAAGAATATGACAGAGAAACTGTTCTGAACTGAAACCATTTTTTTTTATTTCGATGTCTAAAAATGAGACGCAGAGATTAAAGAGTGAAACTGCCATATGTGCATAAGAAAAATGCAATATATATTGTACTATTAGACTGAAATAATGCTACGTATATTTGGGTGGTTATGTAAAGCAGTTATTATTACATAGAAGTAAAAGTTTCAGTGCATCGCTTCAGGTGTCGTAACTAGTCCCCCTTCAAATGGAGGTGAACATAAACATATAGGAGTTTTAAGGGGAATTAAACTTGGATTCACTTCCTAGCATCCCTCATTGGGATCGAACCGCAGCAGTAGCTCCCCGACTCATGCACTCTACCACCGAGTAAAAAGGGGGGGATAGCACAGTGCTTAGAGCGTTCAACTCGGCAAGTAACAAACCTTTGTTTGATTAAACGTGGGTATTTAGGAAGGAAATCTATCTTTAACCTCCAGCTCCAACCTGTCTTTATGCACTCCCATTCGAATGGAGATTCATAGACAAAATGGCAAAATAAAATCAAATATAGCCACTGTTGAAAGGTGCTATGTATTTTTTCAATTATGCTAGATTTAGTATTTGATACTATTGTTATAGATTCATAATGGTATTTTGTATAGCCCAATATGAGTAATGTCATTATATTATTAGTATTTATCAACAGAGTACAATGAATTTTTAAGCCCTTCAATGGATGTTCATGGTTCTGCTGGAATTTTTAACTAAAGAGTACGATGAAGTTTTGTTGTTATTGTGAATTTATATGCCGGGTACTTCATTTTGTATAAGTAACTACAAAGCACAATGAATTTTAAATTTTTACACTGAAATATTATTGCTCAGTTTTTAATTTCGACTACAAAGTACAATTAATTATTGAGTGCTACATTGAAGGTTTATTAGAAATTAATTTATTTTTTGAAGTCATAATTAGTTCTTTAGGTAAGCAAAGAACTTGTTTTACTTGTATTTGTTAAATACTCAATCTTTTCATTGCACTTTGTGACCTCTAGGTTTTTATTTTTTATGTTTTGTTTATAGTTTTGTCCGATATATTTCAAATTTATTTTATATTTAGCTATATATTCATTTCAGAACTTAAATTCTTTTAATTATTTGACCTATCAAGTTGTAGAAAGAAAATTAGTTTTAAATGTACTGGTATTTTTAACAAATTAAAAATTTTAGTATACAAACAATTTCTATAGTGGAGATGACCAAAATTCACTGTTTTTGTAAATATGCATACATACACTTGCTGTAATCCCCTTGGAGGGTGGCCCAGTCAAAGCATACAAATTTGCCTCCTGAATAATGCTCTTTAACTCAGCCACCCCTATACAAAGGAAACTGCAGCTATTGTACATGTATGTAACGTATGTGTACTTACATATGTAAGGTGTAAATGTGCCTTGAAGAAATGCAACAAACAATGCAAATAGAGTAAGTTGTGTAAGCTGACCTATCAAAAAACTAGTAATAAACCCCTGTATTATGTGTCACAATCATTCCCCAATCAAAATGGGGTGGACACAGACATGTTTGAGCCTGGGGATGAAGGTTGGCTGCCCTTCCCTAAGACCGAGCGCTGGGACTGACCCCCCATCAGTCTCTTTTTGACTCTTTGTCCACTTCTACTGGGCTACTGTGGGTCCCCTGAAAATTCTGTTAATAGCTGTGATAAATTACGTAATTATGAACGGTTTTTTGAGAAGTCTGTGATTAATTTTGAAATAGGATAGTTTGTAACTCTTTCGTGAGAGATCAGAATTTGTCATTCTCTGTTTTCATCATTTTACCTTTTGTAAATATTGGTGTATGAGGTAACTCGTATTAAGTTGAATATATTGTAATTTTTTTCTTGGTGGACAAATAAGTGGCGATATTTTTGGTATCTTCATTTTTTTTATTATTTATTTTTGTCTTTGTAATGCATTGTATTGTAAAAAAGAAAAAAATGGTATTCTTGTTTGTCAATAAACTACTACTACTACTACTAAGTGTGCACGGTTTTGTGTGTCAGAGTTAATTCCCATTCGAATGGGGGGATACATATATGTTGGAGCTACCACGGCCTTATGTAAATAATCACCAGAATAGACCCGAATCACTTACTTTGGTGGAATTCTACTCAATGCACAACTTAGCCCTAGGGACAATTTTATGCACTTGTAGCAGAGATTGAGACCTGTTTTAAGTGTGGTTCTTCATTCTTTCACACAAATTGAAGTGTTTGTCTTCAAAAATCCACAGCCATAAGTATGTTATTATCTAGCTCTTACACATCTTGAGACAGCTTGGAAGTGTAGAGAAATACATATTAAACTTGTGTTATATATTAAAATTGTTTATTTCGTATATGTTTATTTATCTATATAAACATACGATTTAATGCAATGAATACTTTAGATTGACTCACTGATTTAACAGTATTATATATATATATATATATATATATATATATATATATATATATATATATATATATATATATATATATATATATATATATATATATATATATATATATATATATATATATATATATATGTATATAAATATATATATATATATATATATATATATATATATATATATATATATATATATATATATATATATATATATATATATATATATATATATATATATATATATATATATATATAATATTGAGTTGAAAGAGAACTCCTTATGATTGAGAAAGATATTCTTGAGAATATCAAAAAGGAAATAGTTTTTCCCCCAGTATAATATCCACGTCAGTATTATTTATCATAAGAACAGCTGTCTACCATTCACATAAGTCCAATAATCAGGCAAATAAAAAATTCTGCATAATGTAACAAATTCATATTTGCCATTTACATTATAGACAATCCTATTCAGAAAAGAATCCGTAGCAAAATTTCATACTCCATATTTATTTTATCTAGAAATATGGTGGAAAGATATTGTACCTACTAAAAAGATCATATTAAATCCTCAAGATCTGCGGGGGCAGAAAAATTTAACTACTATTTCAGGATAGCTTAAACAATTACAATACTATGAAAATTAGTAAAATATATCGCACTACCAGCAGGAAGTTGTTTATCCAGAAGATGGTCCACTCTTGTACTCCACTGAGGCCTCTGCAGATGACGCTTTTTGTAAATTTTCAGGTTTCTTGTTTAAATACATATTGAAATCCAATCTGCAATTGCAGATAAGATATATCAATTCTTTCTATTAAAATAAACTGAGATGGTAATAAATTGAGATGGTCTGGGCATGTACTGAGGAGGGATGAGGTGTATGTTGGGAGATGGACGCTTAGGATGGAGGGGCCAGGCAGAAGGAGAGGTGGGTATAAGAAGTATATAGTTTCAGTGAGGGAGCACATGAGGATGGAGGTGCCAGGCAGGAGGAGAGGTGGGCAAAGAAGAAATACTTTATTTTCTATACTGTAAAATTAAAGATTTTTATTAAACTCCATATAATACTTGAAATCCTTCAGCAAATAAAAACAAATAAATGCATATAAATACATAAATATAACATTAGCTGATGCTGACTTATGCAAGCAATAACAAACATTAATTACAATATAGAAATGTGTGCCAGGTCAAAGTAAAACACTATGTATGAGAGTGCTGTTGTTTACCGTTTTATGTATCTATTAATCCCCATTCAAATGTGGAAGGAAACCAAGAATATAACTGTAGAATTAAGGATGGATGCCCTTACTATCGCTCCCCAGAGGGCTTAAATGCAGGTTTGTCATTTCCAGGGTAGAGCGCTCAAACCACTATGCTACTGCGGTCCCCTCAGAATCTTTATAAGCATAAGCTTTATAAAGGTAAAAATGCCCATCTGCTGTTCTCGTAAACTATATAAATAAAGAACACATACATACATACATATGCAATAACCACAATCCCCCCTGTAAGGGGGTGGCAAAGTCAAAGCACACATTCACCAAAACCAAATGTAACTCGATCACTCCTTTTAGCTCCTTGGGAATAAAGGAATGCTACAATCTCCCTCTCCCTACCCGCCTGCTTTGGTCAAACACATGTTAAGTTGTCAAGGATCTTTTGTGAGAAATATTAAAAATTATCCAATATAAATGCACTCACCAATAAAAAACATTCCTCCCTATCAGCTTGTTTGGGTCACACACAGGGTAAGTGGTCAAGAATTTTGTGGAATAAATATTCAAAATTTTCCGATATAGAAGGGACTCACCTATAATTTATATCCCTCCCTACCAACCTGCCTGGGTCATCCACAGAGTAAATAGACAAATATCATCTGGCAGAAATATTTAAATTTCCTAATTAAGCTGCAACTCCCCTATACCATCCCTCCCTTACTGCCTGCTTAGGCCATCCACACAGTCATTGGAGAAGGATATTCTAGGAAAAATATAAAAATAATTTCAATACAGATGCGAATCACCTACAAATAACACCCCTCACTTGGGACTCCCACTGGGCAGGTGTTCAAGAATCTTCTTGGAGAAATATTCAAAATGTCCTAAATTAGACTCACTCACTTTTAAAGAACACTGAAAAGTGGATCATTAGGATTCTCCCAACTCAATTCCTTTATTGCCTCCATGAACGTATACATCATGCCAGAGAACTCAATCTTTAATTTGGAGATCTCCTGCTCGAAGCTTTGGCTATCTTCATGGGAATTGGATGCCGGTTCTGGGGATTTCTGTTTATAAAATTGTAAAATTTAAGAATAATTAAGATTACTATACACAAAAAAGATAACGAGCCAGCCACTGAAGTGATTCCTAAATAATATATATATATTTTTTTACATTTTGGGGTGGCAATAGATTAAGCTGGGGAATCATGCTGGCTACCCTTCCTAGCACCCCACAGTAGGCTCAAATGTGGGTCTATTGCTTCCCGAATCAAGTGCTCTAACCACTACGCTACATCAGTAATAAATGTACAAATAATTACACTATATGCCAACCATAACAAATAAAGCAGTTATCTGAATAAATAAAATTAATCTGCAACTGATATATTAGAAAAACTTTATCCAATACAAGTTTCCAAAGAACTTTAAACTTAAGTTACTATGCAATTTCAATGATGGACAATATATGGCAAATTGCAAAACTTGCCTGTATATAGACAAAATTCATATTCCCCCCTTATAAGAGGTGTGGATGAGTAAAAAATGAATGTAAACAAAAATTAAAAAGATGTAGTTTAAATCTACATGGGAAAGATTCATTAAAAATCATATCTAGAAAATTTAAAAGAAGAGGCCTTTTATAACTAACATTGTACAAGAAACACATAAATTGCACAACAGTAATGAACTAATGTAATAAGGTTTCATATAAATATCAATAAACCTCAAGCTTCGAATGGTACAACGTATAATTAGTGAAATAAGCATTTGCAAATTGGAGAGATAAGTGACTGACAATACAACTGAATTCGATACAGCTTTAAACTGTGTATGTTCAAGGCAATTCAATTCAGTTTAGTAATCTCTCGCTGATTACTAATAAAATAAAAATAGAGTATGTAATAAAGGAGAAAGGCTAAAATGTAGTCCTCTCTTCCCTCAGTTATCTGAAATTAATGTTTTTTTTTTTAATATTGAATCGATATATTGAAATCAAAGCATACATACAAAAGCCTCAAGCCATAATGAGGGTGACAAGAGTCAAAGCGCACACACATTTACCAGAGTCCAAACATACTTCGATTACTACTCTTAGTTCCTTGGGGATGGAACTACCAACCATCAATTTTAGCTGCTGCTCCCAGTGTCACCCCTCCAAAAAAAATCGTTCAATAAATGCATACCTCGATGAAGCTCGCAAAGCTGACACAGATACTGGTCAGTTTGGATATGATGTGAAGCAACTCGGGCGAAGTGAGCAAGCAGCCCTTCAGAACGCTCTATATGAAGTCACTGTGTAAAACTAGCACCTCGTCCACGTTCTCAACCTGTAAAACGACGATAACAGTTTTCAGTTTATATATACAATGGCTGAAATTCTTCCTGTAAGGAGGTGGCCGAGCCAAAGAACGCACATTCTCTATGCGCCAAAATACTTTGAACCCTCCTCTTAGCCGCTTGGGGATATATATATACATATATATATATATATATATATATATATATATATATATATATATATATATATATATATATATATATATATATATATATATATATATATATATATATACATATATATATATATATATATATATATATATATATATATATATATATATATATATATATATATATATATATATATATATATATATATATATATATATATATATATATATATATATATATATATATATATATATATATATATATATATATTTTACTCTTATGCAGCAGTGAAACTGACGATCAGGACTTATATTTGCAAGAAGACCGACTTCAAATCTCGGGTCTTCCGGCCTTTACTCTCGGGCATTGGGACACGTGGCCCGTGTCCCTGGTACTAGATAGAAAGAACATCACGTGTTACCAAATGATCTTCAGACATCTTTTCTTCTGTAAACATGTGGAGAAGTTACTCTGCAGGTTAGATAAATATCTCGCATGTTAGATATCTTTCTTCTGCACTGTACTTTATATATATGATTTTTTTATATTTTGTCACTTTTAATCCTAAATGTGGGGGTGGATACATATAGGTTGGAGCTAGGGGATTGAGGCTGTATCCCCTTCGAAATGCCCCACGGCGAATTCGATTAAGGCTTTGTGGTCTCAGATTGAGTTTTTTAACCACTGCAATACCACTGTTATTCCATATTTTCCAAGATAGTTCTTGAAAAATCATGCTGTAAATAATAATGTCATTAAATTTGGTGAATTGAATTGCTTTGAGAAATGCACAGCTTGGAGCTGAACCTTGGCCCATTATCCAGTTTGGAAATTATTTCTGTTATTTGTACACTAAAGATATCAAGTGAAGCTCTGAAGTTTTAGTTTACTCTTGCAACATACATTTTTCTTCTCAAATTGATCTTCATTGTTCAAAATGTCTTTTCTCCAGGGGATGGATAAGAGACAAGGATACTGAGAGGTTCCCTCCTTCAGCTTCACATACTTGTAGCTCGGCCTTTGCTCTTAGACAGTGCATGCTTAAATTTTATCCAGAACATCGAGTTTTACGTGATGTTTGATGTTATCGAATGCAACTGGCAGACTTATTTTAGCAAAATTCAAAAGGCAAGTGTTGTTCTATGGTACTTTTATAGCATTTCACATGATCACTGTTTTTGGTCACAGTTACTCCCCATTTGAATGGGGGTGGACACAGACATGTTGGAGCTATTATGGGGATTAAGGCTTGATGCCCTTCCTAATTCCTTGTTGTGGGACTGAACATGAAATAGTCGCTTCCAGACTCACGTGGTCTAATAGTACAAAACATATGTCTTCATGAATAAGACTCCCGGCAAAAGCTATTTGCCTGCTTAACCTGCGGATGACTCGTGCTGGGATATGGGGTGGGGAATTGTTGCAGCTTTTTATCCCCAAGCGGCTAAGAGGAGGGTTCAAAGTATTTTGGCGTAGAGAGAATGTGCGTTCTTTGGCTCGGCCACCTCCTTACAGGAGGAATTCCGGTCATTGTATATATAAACTGAAAACCTTTATCGTCGTTTTACAGGTTGAGAACGTGGACGAGGTGCTAGTTTTACACAGTGACTTCATATAGAGCGTTCTGAAGGGCTGCTTGCTCACTTCGCCCGAGTTGCTTCACATCATATCCAAACTGACCAGTATCTGTGTCAGCTTTGCGAGCTTCATCGAGGTATGCATTTATTGAACGATTTTTGTTTGGGGGGGGGGTGACACTGGGAGCAGCAGCTAAAATTGATGGTTGGTAGTTCCATCCCTAAGGAACTAAGAGTAGTAATCGAAGTATGTTTGGACTCTGGTAAATGTGTGCGCGCTTTGACTCTTGTCACCCTCATTATGGCTTGAGGCTATTGTATGTATGCTTTGATTTCAATATATCGATTCAATATTAAAAAAAAAAACATTAATTTCAGATAACTAAGGGAAGAGAGGACTACATTTTAGCCTTTCTCCTTTATTACATACTCTATTCTTATATTATTAGTAATCAGTGAGAGATTACTAAACTGAATTGAATTGCCTTGAACATACACAGTTTAAAGCTGTATCGAATTCAGTTGTATTGTCAGTCGTTTATCTCTCCAATTTGCAAATGCTTATTTCACTAATTATACGTTGTACCATTTGAAGCTTGAGGTTTATTGATATTTATATGAAACCTTATTACTTTAGTTCATTACTGTTGTGCAATTTGTGTTTCTTGTACAATGTTAGTTATTCAAGGCCTCTTTTAAGTTTTCTAGATATGATTTTTACTTCATCATTCCCGTGTAGATTTAATCTACATATTTTTTTTGTTTACAAACATTTTTGACTCATCCACTCCTCTTAAAGGGGAATATGAATTTTGTCTATATACTTAGTTTTGCAATTTGCCATACATTGTCCATGTTTTGTACTATTAGACCACGTGAGTCTGGAAGCGACTATTTCATGTTCAGTCCCACAACAAGGAATTAGGAAGGGCATCAAGCCTTAATCCCCATAATAGCTCCAACATGTCTGTGTCCACCCCCATTCAAATGGGGAGTAATTGTGACCAAAAACAGTGATCATGTGAAATGCTATAAAAGTACCATAGAACAACACTTGCCTTTTGAATTTTGCTAAAATAAGTCTGCCAGTTGCATTCGATAACATCAAACATCACGTAAAACTCGATGTTCTGGATAAAATTTAAGCATGCACTGTCTAAGAGCAAAGGCCGAGCTACAAGTATGTGAAGCTGAAGGAGGGAACCTCTCAGTATCCTTGTCTCTTATCCATCCCCTGGAGAAAAGACATTTTGAACAATGAAGATCAATTTGAGAAGAAAAATGTATGTTGCAAGAGTAAACTAAAACTTCAGAGCTTCACTTGATATCTTTAGTGTACAAATAACAGAAATAATTTCCAAACTGGATAATGGGCCAAGGTTCAGCTCCAAGCTGTGCATTTCTCAAAGCAATTCAATTCACCAAATTTAATGACATTATTATTTACAGCATGATTTTTCAAGAACTATCTTGGAAAATATGGAATAACAGTGGTATTGCAGTGGTTAAAAAACTCAATCTGAGACCACAAAGCCTTAATCGAATTCGCCGTGGGGCATTTCGAAGGGGATACAGCCTCAATCCCCTAGCTCCAACCTATATGTATCCACCCCCACATTTAGGATTAAAAGTGACAAAATATAAAAAAATCATATATATAAAGTACAGTGCAGAAGAAAGATATCTAACATGCGAGATATTTATCTAACCTGCAGAGTAACTTCTCCACATGTTTACAGAAGAAAAGATGTCTGAAGATCATTTGGTAACACGTGATGTTCTTTCTATCTAGTACCAGGGACACGGGCCACGTGTCCCAATGCCCGAGAGTAAAGGCCGGAAGACCCGAGATTTGAAGTCGGTCTTCTTGCAAATATAAGTCCTGATCGTCAGTTTCACTGCTGCATAAGAGTAAAATATATATATATATATATATATATATATATATATATATATATATATATATATATATATATATATATATATATATATATATATATATATATATATATATATATATATATATATATATATATATATATATATATATATATATATATATATATATATATATATATATATATATATATATATATATATATATATATATATATATATATATATATATATATATATATATATATATATATATATATATATATATATATATATATATATATATATATATATATATATATATTTTACTCTTATGCAGCAGTGAAACTGACGATCAGGACTTATATTTGCAAGAAGACCGACTTCAAATCTCGGGTCTTCCGGCCTTTACTCTCGGGCATTGGGACACGTGGCCCGTGTCCCTGGTACTAGATAGAAAGAACATCACGTGTTACCAAATGATCTTCAGACATCTTTTCTTCTGTAAACATGTGAAGTTACTCTGCAGGTTAGATAAATATCTCGCATGTTAGATATCTTTCTTCTGCACTGTACTTTATATATATGATTTTTTTATATTTTGTCACTTTTAATCCTAAATGTGGGGGTGGATACATATAGGTTGGAGCTAGGGGATTGAGGCTGTATCCCCTTCGAAATGCCCCACGGCGAATTCGATTAAGGCTTTGTGGTCTCAGATTGAGTTTTTTAACCACTGCAATACCACTGTTATTCCATATTTTCCAAGATAGTTCTTGAAAAATCATGCTGTAAATAATAATGTCATTATATTTGGTGAATTGAATTGCTTTGATAAATGCACAGCTTGGAGCTGAACCTTGGCCCATTATCCAGTTTGGAAATTATTTCTGTTATTTGTACACTAAAGATATCAAGTGAAGCTCTGAAGTTTTAGTTTACTCTTGCAACATACATTTTTCTTCTCAAATTGATCTTCATTGTTCAAAATGTCTTTTCTCCAGGGGATGGATAAGAGACAAGGATACTGAGAGGTTCCCTCCTTCAGCTTCACATACTTGTAGCTCGGCCTTTGCTCTTAGACAGTGCATGCTTAAATTTTATCCAGAACATCGAGTTTTACGTGATGTTTGATGTTATCGAATGCAACTGGCAGACTTATTTTAGCAAAATTCAAAAGGCAAGTGTTGTTCTATGGTACTTTTATAGCATTTCACATGATCACTGTTTTTGGTCACAATTACTCCCCATTTGAATGGGGGTGGACACAGACATGTTGGAGCTATTATGGGGATTAAGGCTTGATGCCCTTCCTAATTCCTTGTTGTGGGACTGAACATGAAATAGTCGCTTCCAGACTCACGTGGTCTAATAGTACAAAACATATGTCTTCATGAATAAGA